>JADDOH010014168.1:0-24805 GCA_016648135.1 Agrypnia vestita | reverse complement strand
CTACACATGTTGCGAGAATCGAAAGAGTGCAGAAAATGTTTCTACGTATTTTGTCATACAGAGCTGGTCTACACAACAATCTTCTAAGCTACGAGGATTGAATTACCTTTTTCAAGATGCACAAACTTGAGTCCCGACGGAAAATATCCGATCTCGTTATGCTACACATGTTGCGAGAATCGAAAGAGTGCAGAAAAAGTTTCTACGTATTTTGTCATACAGAGCTGGTCTACACAACAACCTTCTCAGCTACGAGGATTGAATTGTCTTTTTCAAGATGCACAAACTTGAGTCCCGACGGAAAATATCCGATCTCGTTATGCTACACATGTTGCGAGAATCGAAAGAGTGCAGAAAATGTTTCTACGTATTTTGTCATACAGAGCTGGTCTACACAACAATCTTCTAAGCTACGAGGATTGAATTACCTTTTTCAAGATGCACAAACTTGAGTCCCGACGGAAAATATCCGATCTCGTTATGCTACACATGTTGCGAGAATCGAAAGAGTGCAGAAAATGTTTCTACGTATTTTGTCATACAGAGCTGGTCTACACAACAATCTTCTAAGCTACGAGGATTGAATTACCTTTTTCAAGATGCACAAACTTGAGTCCCGACGGAAAATATCCGATCTCGTTATGCTACACATGTTGCGAGAATCGAAAGAGTGCAGAAAATGTTTCTACGTATTTTGTCATACAGAGCTGGTCTACACAACAACCTTCTCAGCTACGAGGATTGAATTGTCTTTTTCAAGATGCACAAACTTGAGTCCCGACGGAAAATATCCGATCTCGTTGTGCTACACAAGATTCCCAGTGGAGCAATTGATTCTCTTTCTCTATCTGACATAAATTTTCATGTTAAACACCGTATAAGAAACCCGAAATTCATTAGAATAAGCCAGCACACTAATAATATTGGTTACTTTTCTCCCATCACAAGGTTGTGTCGCACATATAATATGTATTGTGCTGACCCTAACACTGATGCTGATATTCTCGCAGATACCTTATCATCGTTCAAAAATTCACTCATACACAACATCCATTTTCTCAACGATGACCTGAACCTATAGATCCATTAAATCAATTATTTATTTATGTATTCTTATGATCACACTACATTTAAACACTAAATATATAATACACATAAATGAACATGTAAAATATACATAAACGTAAAAATACATGTTGCTAAAGGGTGCCGAAGACACTTGTAATTGGGATAATGGGCGTAGTCTTCATTTATAATGTTTTATTATTAGAGTATCATGTACTCATTATTTTGTCAGTGTCTTTAATAAATATAAAAAAAAAATCGAATGTTGACCGTTTTGAGATATTTCATTATTATAAGCAAGCCGTTAATTCATCATCATCTTCTTCCCCTTGTCCTAGTAGGGTCGGGGGCTCAAAGACTCGACAAGGTGCTTCCATGATCCCCTGTCTTGCGCTGCTTCTGCTCGAGTCAACCAGTCCAGACCCATTCTGTTTTCAAATACATTTTTTGTTGTCTCTCCCAGCTTAATCTGGGTTGTCCCACCGGCCGTCTTCCCTCCGGGGTTGCCAAGAGGATTCTTCGTGGTAATCGGTCCTCTGGCATTCTGAGCACATGTCCAAACCACCTCAGTTGTGATTTTTCTATGTGCAGGAGTAGGGGCTCCATGCCGAGTGTGTGCCTTATGTCGGCACTTCTCACTCTGTCCATCAGTGTGACTTCCGCTACCCCCCTTAGAAAACTCATCTCGGCAGCTTGGACCCTTGATCTCACCCTCTCCATCAGGATCCAAATTTGATGGCCATATATTAGAGTAGGCCTGTACACAGATTTGAAAACAGTCAGTTTTTCATTGACACTAAGCTCGGATTTTCTTATCACCGCACTACATAAAGAGCGTAGAACGCCGTTAATTATTTACAAAAATAAAGAAGAAAAGTGTATGAAGATTAAATCATCTTTTTCCTTTTAATAGATCTATGTGGTCAGTTTTCCAGAGATTAGCGCCTCCGTGAGGCTGATTATGTAGAGCGGTATAGGGAAAACTGATTCTGTCCATTCTCTGGACATGACCATTCCAGTCCTTCCTTTGCTGTCTACTCCATCGTACAATGTCTTCAGTCTCACATATCTCTCCTCTATTCTGGTGTATCCTCAGAGTCTAGCCTGCTATCAACCTCGGTGTCTTCATCTCGGAAGTCCTGAATGTTTATCTAGTCCTGATTGTGTCTTGCTTCATCATTGGTCTTAGGCATAGTTTAGAGATTCTCATTTTGCTGTTGATGGCCATATTTTTATTTTTCTAAATTATGGATTTTAGAGTATTTTGAAAGATATATGTAGGCAAAGCAGGTTTTATTTTCTTCTCGTTTTTTTTCTTTAAAGTGGTTTGAGGTATGCGACGATAATGTCGTTCGCTATTCCCTTTGGTGTCGAGCCTTTTTGTATGTATTTCTATGTTATTTCTGTGTAAATTTTACTGTTACGCATGTCAAATGTTCTGTGTAATGCCACTTATATTGTGTCCGTCACCGCCGATGTTATTGTTACAATGTCTGGGCTGAGATAAATGTTAATGCCAGCCGTGCTGCGCTGCATTGCTGGTGTGCTGCACTGCGGCGTAACACGGTTGCCATGTGCCATTAAAAACTGAATGAAAAGCGCTCGAAAAGCTTTCGCTCATAAAACGAGGCTAGGCAAGCGACGGGTTGCTATTCGCCGTAGTCGCAGTGGGCGCCTTCTCCGCGAAGTAGCAAGCGCCTGGAATAAGTGGCCAATAAATTGAGCACCTGTCTAATATTAAAGTGGCGTAATAAATACCGACAAAACTCGCGGACGTTTCGAATTTACTTCCCAGACGGAAAGATGGCCATATTACATAATGAATTATTCGTGGAAAAGCCTCTAAAGTTGGGAAAGCAATCAAGTTTAATTTAATAAGTACTCCGGTACGTACTCGGCAGACTATCCCGGCGGGCGGGAGTTTTATATCCTGTCTGGAAACTATGCCGAATTTTAAGATTTGAATTATAGATGTGTCTGTCTGGAGAATTGGTCCATATTAAAATAAACGGCGCGATCGGAAAGTCCGCCTCTTTTCTAAGATGAACAACTTTTTTACTCTCTTTATATTAACTCGTGGCGACTGCTTACGTGCTTGCTTGCCGGCTTGCAGTCAAAAAATCTTTGGATCGATTTTTGACCCTTTTCCCGTGATCTAATCGAGCTGAAACTTGGCAAGTAGACTCGTGGCGACGATCGAGAAGATCTATCAAATTTTCGTTAAGAAAAATTAATAATTATAGTATAATTTCGTATTTTTAGAAATTTTGTTGGTTTTTTCAAATTGGAATCATTAGAAAAGTTTGATTACGGCGGCCCGATAACGTCGCGGAATATTTTCTAAATTTGAATTACTCCGTCGGTATGCATAATAGGTATTTCACTACGAATGTCGAAAATCTAAATTGACTGACAAATGTTTTTAGAATTTAATCTTCAAAGCATGAAGTATCTTATCAAAGCTCAAAACATCTGACATTTTAGAAATATATTAAATTACTGTAAGTTTAGTTTTATGCTATATGTTTTAATTCGTCTTTAATTGTTGTTATATTTTACAAAGAAAGGGAGTATAATAAAAACTTAGTTTTTATGGGTTACTTTTTTAAGGAATTTTTATTTGGGTATTGTCTCAAATGTTACATTTTCAGATTAAACTATTAGTAATTATTCACTGTCGGAAATAAACTAAGATATTAAGCATAATTATAGTTCGAGGGTGTGGTCACCATCTACGTCAGTCACTGCTCCCCATTTGCTTGGAAGACGTCAAAGAGTGTCCGGTGTTCCAGTGGTGCAACTTCCGTCCACTTCCACAGCCGCCAGAAGCGTCTTGACTTCAAAATCCAAAGATTGATCCTTTGGATTTTGAAGCCTCTTGGCAAGCCCTACGAAATAGATTGTAATAGATCGTAGGACGTGCCAAGAGCCCAAGATTCTCGTCTGGATCGCGAAGCGGTAAAGCATAATATGGCATTATGTGTATGTTTTAAATAATGACGAATAGTTATGTATCAACCTAACCTAATACATTGCTTCCGAACCTATTTATATCCATGTAGTTTTAAGAATGACACCTTTTCATGAATAATTGAAAGAATACGGACTCAGATGGTATAGATATGAAGGGACAGAGTTTACATAGTTCCTTAAACCACGAATGTAGACTGAAAGGAAGCCAGGAAGATCATGAGCCAGCAAAAAAAGAAAACCAGAAAATTTAACCATGTCTAAGGATAAGCCTAGGACGGAATAAAGTAGAGGAGTATATTAAGAGTAGCCGACCGTAAATGGATGGGTTAAGGTAAGAGACGTTGTTTATATAGTACTCGAATTAAATAATACTTAAATTGCCTTATAAAGATTTTCTCAGAATTCGCAAACCGAGTATTAGAGACAGGCCACACATTAAAATAAAAAAGATATTGTTATTTCATGTGTTAATAATAAAGGACTTTAAGTTAGATAATTCATATACCTAATAAGAAATAAAAAAAATCAATCAAATCATCTAACATTATTAAATTTAGCAAATAATATTTTTAAAAATTAACATACCCTGTCAATATGCACCCCATATTCCCACTGCGAATAAGTTCCCCCCCATGCGACAGTTGATTCCTTCACATATTTAATTTATAGAACAGTTATGCAATAGTATCAAAACTAGTCAACATTAAAAATAATCGACGTAGTTTATATAAAATTTGTTTAAAATAAAAAATATTGTCTAATCGCAAAGTAGCATTGAAAAAATCCTCCGTGTTACAAATTATACTCACTGCCCTCTGACGCACTAAGAGGTATTCCATTAGGTTCTGAATTTATTTTATTTATTCTAGCGTCCATTAAAAATATTTCGCAATGCAAGATCTTTATAAATATTTCACAAGCCATGCGTTTGATCCTCTTTCTGGAGTTGGTCTGGCTCCACCGGTAATTGAAGAGACGTTGTCCCTTTGATCGCTTTATTGCTTCTAAATTATGTATAATTAAAAAGGGTGAATACAAAAAACATGCTCTAGGTGTCACCCTGGCAGTGTGAATATTAATGCTTCATTATGTGAGTCATTAGGCCTTTCAAGTTCAGGTTATATGTAATATACAGGGTGTAAGAACTGGTCCACAATATTTTTCAAGTTCAAACCCGCTTAAAGTATTAGTCGAAAATATTTCAACATCTTTTTTTATTGACTTCGTATTTTTTTCAGTATTTCTGAATTATCTTCTGTGAAACATTGGACTGTCTTTCAAGTAATTTATATCTTCTTCGCCTTCTTCCTTTTAGTAGACCTATGTGACCTACTCCAGACGATAGCACCTCTCGTGAGGTGGATTCCTTGCCGTCCTTCCGTCTTTTGAATGGTCTAAGGAGTCTGCTGCTGCCCATTATCTGGACATGGCAAAAAGAGTTCCTCCTTTGCTGTCTACTCCATCGTACAATATCCTCAGCCTCACATATTTCTGGCATTCTAGTGTTACTCACGCGAGTGAGTGTCTAAGATTCCAATCCATATAAAAATACAGGGAACGTATTGCATAGTATCACTTTCATTGCGAGTTTCTTGCTCTGTTCTTTATATTTAATTTCTAAAGAATGGTCCCGGCTTTCTATTAATCCGAATCCCACGTATGCTATCTATTCTTTCTTGTTTAATTATACATATGCACAGTTTGCCATCATGAAGAACATAGGCTTCGCATGCATCGACCACTCAAACATTTTTGTCAGCACATGCATTTCTGTGCTGACACGAGTGTTAAAATGTACATTTCTCCGAGTACAAACTGTTGTATCGCGCCCTGTACTGGCGAGATTTCGGTCCGGGATAGCGGAGGATGGCGGGAAAAGAAACATCCCGAAGTTTCCCGCCAGCGATTAGACTGGGAACTATTCCACTAGTTATTCACATTTTAATTAATTAAATTAAATGTAAATTAATGGTTATATAATTTTGACACGTCCTGTCGAGACGAAAACTTCCTAGATAATTTATTATCCAACTTTAAGACAAGATGTCGGGCACAAACTTCGGCCAACTTTACAGACTCAACAATCACTTTAATTGAATCCCCAGAGACAATACATTGATAGCTTTAACTTGAGTCCTCCGCCGCTTCTTACTGTTTCAATTATATTAAACTGTTTTTATGTTTATTGCGGGAAAATCTGTTACCGGTAGAAAATTATGATATTGTATGTCTAGTTGTAATTAAGGTTCAGCTTATGTTAGTTATTCGAAATTTTCTTGTGTAACATTGTGAAAGGCCATTTTGAAAATGATAACTTTGTTTACTTTCACCGTTTGTTATAACGATTGGAACGTTGGCGTGAGGAGGATCTCACTCCTTATCATTTTTTATATATTTTTTAAATTAGTTATATTATAGAGAATCATAATGAAAGATAATAAAAAATATGTACGTTCTTATCTCTACTTGAGATTGTAAAAAGATATTTTATTTTTTCACTAGGTACTAGTTTCGAGAAAATCAGAATTCCTCATCGACAGGTGAAGACAAATTGACTAGTCAGTAAATATTTTTATTTTTCATTTATAGGTTTTCTTACAGTATTATATATATATTATATTCAGTAAATCTTACAGTAGTACTTATTAAATGATTTTACGCACTTTTTGAACTTTGCATAATGTTGTATAGTTTTAATATTCGCTTGTAGATTATTGAAATATTTAATTTCTAGGAATCTGTAGTGGTGTTGCATTGCTAATTTACTGCGTCTACGTATATTTAAGGTTCCAATCATGTGCGCTCTTTTACTACGTCTATTTTGATGTTGAACTATATTTATGTTTTTTTTATTGATAGTTTCTGTATGTATTTGTAATATTGAGAGGGTTTTATATGTTTTCTAAATTTGGGACTTTATAATCTTTGAATATACTAATAGATATTTATACAATAATAAATAGATAAATATAGAATTTTCTGAAGAAAACAGCAGACGCTGTTTTCATCGACATACCTACATATAGAAATCTAAATATTTCTGTGAAAATTCATAAATCAAACCTACCATTTAGAACAAATTATAATAAATTTAAATGAATTGCTAATATATGGGAATCTTCTGGCTTTCAGTTTACTAAGCGGATTAAGTATAATACAGTAAACTATAATATGGTAAACTATACAAAACAAAAGTCGTTACTGAAATTTAGAATAATTAGTGGGCGGATTATTAAAATGGTATTTCTACACAGCGCTGAAAATTCGTATAAGCTTTTTAGATTATATCAATTTATGCTTCAACACCATGACTGCCGGAGTTAAATGAATATATACCTATCTTTTCAATGTCTTATTTAGAAAATAATACTAAATAAGACTAAACAAATATTTTTTTGTTATTTTTTTTATTAAATTTGATGGTAAGTAAGTCATACATCGTGCCAAGCCTTGTACAGATTGTCGGCACGTTTCTTTTCCATTTTCTTGCATAAATACATTGCATATTTAGTTATAGGTATAATTTACATAGGATAATATATATATATTATATATTTATCATATATAATATATAATATATATATATATATAAGATAATAATGTTAAATGAACATAACAAAACTTAAAAATTAACTTAGTAATGATACTAAGTAACCGATCGGAATAATAAAAAAAACATGAACATCATTATGAATCACTGAGATCGAGATAAATAAAAAAATCATGGAACAGCTTAAAGTAAAAATAAAAAGGCATTGAGGCCAACAATATGATTTGTGTAAATTTCCAGAGTCATGTTATTTAGTAGGAATTTCCTTATTTCCCTTCCTCTCCTTGTAGGTGGAATTTAATTTATAAATATTTGATTCCTAAATCAAGATTTTTCATTTAATTTTGAGAATGATTCCGAGTATTCTTTTTCTTCTTGTTCTTTCACTTTTTATTAATTAGATCTGTCCTTTCCTCTCTAATCCTGATTCCCCTTTTACTTTTAATTCTTTGATTATCTTGGTTTGTTCTTAACTTAAACTTTAAATTTTTGTTATATTTTAATACATAACTTGGTAATTCTTTGGAAAATTGTTAGATGGTGTCTGAATTTAATATTCGTACGGAACCTGATTTTTTATTTGCACTGTTAAATTCCCATAAATAAGTAAATAAACCCTGAAATTCGTGTTAAATTCGAAATGTGAGCATAATCACGCATGCACGAATGGTTTGGCGCGTAAAAACGCTCATGGCATTTAGGTGGTGCAAAAAAGATTACTTAAAAAATAGAAATAAGAAAATTAAAAGTTTCGAGAATGTTTCTGCTTACTCCAGCGGAGAAACGGCATAGGGGTGAATAATGAAACGAAGACAGCATATTCGCCGCTGGGCCCGAAGGGTTTAACGGCTGTCGGAATATTCCGGGAAACCGTACCCACCCAGATTGTAGACCTAGACGATGCTCGGTTATTAGAATTTAGTTATTGTTCTGGCTGGCAGTCAGCTCCGCCCAGAGGACCGCCGCCCAAGGTGAACTTGTAGTCTGGGATGTAGCCAGTGTGACCTACATCGGAAAATTATTTCAACTACCACCCACCCCGGCCGCCCTGACGTGTAGCTTTCAACGTTCTCACCCAGTTATCGGATCGGAATTCAATTGTTGCGAGGGAAGACTGCGGGGACCGCATGACATTACAATCTTTTTAAGGGGGGGGTAAGGTTAATTCGTACAAAAAAAGCCATGTTTTTGTGAATTTTTTGTGACGACACAGTTAAAATCTCTTTATTAAAACCAATGGTACATTAAAGTATGACATTTGAAAAATATTTAGTAAATTTTTCAAGAAGAAATATTAAAAAATACGGCAATGGCAGCAATTATTCAGACGTGTCTCGGAAAAAAGAAGAATTGCGGTGTCCATCATAACTTGGTGCTAGATTATCTGAAATCAAAAAATCAAAGTTCATTCGTTAGATAATAGGTTTTCCCAGGTAACACTGGGAGGGTTTTTTGAAATTTAAATTTTTCAATTTTTTGGAACACTTTGAAATAAAAAACACGATTTTTTACGAAAAATATCGACTAATTTGTTATTAAAAAATAAAAATTAATTACATATTTGAAAAAAGTCTCCAGCTTTACCTCGTAAATTATGTACAGAAATAGTGTTCAAAATTTCAAACGGATCGATGTAGTAGTTTTGAAGTTATGATGGACACCGACTTTGAAAACGTGAGATGTGGGGAACACGCTTTAAAGTTTTGCACACTGTAAAATTCAAAATAAAACTCAACACTTATTTTATACTTACGCATAATCGTCGATGCCATGTTCACACAGCAAAGAGCTTTCATCATTAGCATCGTTTTGTCCTTGTCTACGCCAATACTCTTCCAATACAATAGCACGTCCGGTAATCCTCAGGTGAGCGCGTCTCTTAGCTGCCCGAGCAGGTATAGAAAATCAGTCTGAGTTTCGCTCAAATGTTCATAATTTCGTCAATTTTGGTCCGATTGACTTGAAATTTTGACACAATATTCTTGCGATGTTATACATTCATTTAAAAAATTAAAAATAAAATTCAAAAAAAAAAGTTAAAAACCTTACCCCCCCCTTAAGGGCCTACCCCGACATTCATAAAAAAAATTTTTTCACGTATTTAAATTTTCTTTGAAGTGTCGAAAAAAACGAGTCTTCCGTGACAAGTTTTAAAATTGTGATGAGTGGTTTTAAGAGAAGGCTTCTTTCTTTCCCCTTCCTTAAGAGATTACACTACCTTGACATTTTCAAAATGCTCCATCAAAAGAATTAAAAAAAATGAAAGTAATAATTTTCAGGGGTGTTCTGATGTATATGTTAAATAATTAGGGATATTCCTACATTTAAAAAAATATTGCTTATTATTCCACTTTAAAAATATAGAGGTCATTAACAGCTATAAAATCTATGTAAAATATAGATGTCTCTAGCATAGTTCATTTGAATATATGAATGAAACTAATTTAGAACGTACATATATAAATTTATAAATAATTAAATTTTTTAAATAATTTGATAAGGTGGATGTTTAAAACCAAATTAATTAATCATTTAGAAAGGCATACAGAAAAATCAAATCCACGCAAAAATATTTGGCTGCTACCGGGATTCGAACCACGGATCTCTAGTGGATTGCTCTAAAAATGGATAGTAAATGTTAATCAATTAATAAAAAAGACTTACAGATAAGGTCGATATATTCACGGAAATGTATAAGGCCGCTATAGCGTAAATGGATAACGCGCCTGCCCCGGATAGGAAGAGATCCGCGGTTCGAATCCCGGTACAGCCAAATATTTTTTCGTGGATTTGATTTTTCTGTTTGTCTTTCTAATTGATTAATTAATTTGGTCTAAAATTTCACAGAAATTTGTTCTGAAATTATAACTTCACAATAAGAATGTGTGTTTTGAATATATTATAGGTGTGGATATTTTTACTGCGGAATAAGTTAACGTTGCATTGTGTAAAGTGATCACTTAAGCCAAAATCAGATCATAAGCAATGAGCAACCTTATAAAGACGTTTATTTTGAGTTGAGCGATGACTCAAAAATATTTTAAGTCAACACTCATTCATAAATTCCAAAAATTTGCTGAGTTACAGCAATTTGAAATTAGCGTGATACGTTAATTTTTTGACAAATTTCTTTATTCAAAATTTCAAAAAGTATTAATACAATAAGAATGTGTTATTGAATATAATATATGTATGTGGTATTAAATGTGTCCAAAAATAAAAAATGAATTAAACTGTTAATTCTGGCGTCCCCCAGCGGCAGTTATGCAAAGTAATTTGTGCCTACCGTATCAGAAAAAGTGAATTGCTTGAAAAATAGATAATATGTATTAATCCATTAATAAATGAGACTTACAGATAAGGTCGAAATATTCACAGAAATGTACAAAGCCGCTATAGCGTAATTGGATAACGCGCCCGCCCCGTATAGGAGGAGATCCACGGTTCGAATCCCGGTAGCAGCCAAATATTTTTTCGTGGACTTGATTTTTCCGTATGTCTTTCTAATTGATTAATTTATTTGGTTTTTAGTATAAAGTTAATTTTTTGAAAAAATTGCACGCCTCTTAATAATAACATTATCTCCGATGCACCTTAATGTTTTTTTGAAAAAATGCGTCGTTTGCTCATTATGCATAATTATTTTTTAGGATAAAAATTTAATACTATTTTCAAAGTGATCTCATTATTTTTTTACAAAAAAGTATTTTTTTCAATACGCTACATCATTGTAATAAGGCACATTTAAAAAGAAAATAATTATTTAATTTCAAAAATTAATTTAATTTCAAATTAATTGTTTTTCATTTCACTCGGACCCTGACGACATGATTAGGTATCTATACCAGTTGCGCGCGATCGGAGAAAGATATTAACTGCACCATTTTCAAATTTTCTGAATAATTTGTCAATGTAAAATTTTAAGCATACATTTTTGCCGTAAACAATGATACTAAACGATTTTATATGTGCAATAGTTATGTCAAGTTTTTGTTTGATTGTTTTACCATTCTATTCTCATTCATTCGCTCAACATGCCCAAATCACCTGAGCGACCCTTTTTTAATTCTATTAATTATGCTAAGATGAACTTTGCATTCATTCCTAATATCTTCACTCTTTACACCATCAAAGTTATAGAATTTTAAATTTGCGTTTTGCATTAGTAATTTAGTTCCGTCCGGTGGAGTCGCGTGACGTCATATCTCGTACCCGGTGTACATCGCGGCTCGTGCTCCGGCTATGCGGACGCGTGACGTCACAGGCGAGTTGGAGGTTAATCATTCCGCACTAAAATAAATCACTTTCATATTCTTTGTCTCCGTTATTTATAGACAGAATTTAAAATTTTTTGGTCCATATTTTAGTTAAATATTACAACATATTTATATTATCAGCACTATGAAACTTTTGCATTCAACCAGTTTTGCTGTGGTGAATATTGTGGATTTGTATGATTATTTTTAAAAATATTTTGCAATTTTCTTTTAAATATTTATTTATTTTAATATTTTTCTAATTTTTGATATTCATCTTTTAGTCATAAATATATTTTTTGATGAACCTTTCAGACATATTGAATCATTATTTTTGGGCCGTTTTATTTGACTTGAATCCAAGTTACTTTAAAAATAGTTTTTTCTATTTTAGGATATAAGTTACCTTGATGATAGTGTTAAAATTTTTCGAAAAATGAAAGAGAAATATAAAAAAAAATGCAAACTTTGGAGTCGCTTATATCCATAACTATCATTATACGATATAAAGTCATTGTTGCACCTGTAAGCAATTATGGACTAGCTCTTTTACACCCTATATTTAATAATAATACACAAAAAACAATGAAATGTGTATGCAATACAGGGTTATTTGGAAAACATATATAACATCGCAGGACTACATTCCTGCTTTAATTATGAGTATAAAATGTTCAAGCAACCATGACCAAATATCAGTAGTTATATGCGACATCTAAATTTTCACTTTTTTTCAATATTTCTGACTTATTTTTTGTAAAACGTTGGAATATCATTACAGTAACTTACATCGAATGTAAAAAATTCATTCCCTTTAATACAAGTCAAATAAAATAATAAAAACCTTACAATTCCAATTAGGAAACATTCCGATTGGAATTTCTAAAGGGTTTTTATCATTTTATTTAACTTGTATTGAAACGAATGAATTTATCGTAATCGATATAAGCTACTGTAATCATAGTTCAAGGTTTTGTAAATAAGTAAGAAACATTGAAAAAAATGCAAATTTTGATATTGCAAATCTCCTATTGATATTAGGTCATGGTTGCTTAAACATTTTCGACTCATAATCAAGGCAGGAATATAGTCTTGCGATGTTATTAATGTTTTCCAAATAACCCTCTACACATGTCAATTATTAAAAATATTCTAGATTGCATAAAAAATGGAAAGATTTATCCTGGCGTCATCTAGCGTGCATTACTCAAAGTTTTTTAGTTTTCATTACAAAATAAAGTTGACAGCTATTTGAGAATACAATAATAAATATATATACGGAAGACTACATAGGTATTACATAAGTCTCAATTTTAGGTAATCAAAATCGTTATCATGGAGTTGGTTTATCGTAATTCCTCGAATTGGAGAAGTTGAGAGGTTGTAACCAGATGGCAAATAAATATTTTTCAATAGATAGATTTTTTCTTATCATATTATATCATTCTACTAAAATTTGTTTTTAATATCATTGAACTATGTAGGTACTTAAATTGTAATATTAAAATAAAATGTGTTTTTTAGACATTTTTAATAGATATGAGTACCTACTATCTATTTGTATACCGCTATTTTGACGAAGAGCTCGTCGGTTCCATGGTGTAATGGTTAGCACTCAGGACTCTGAATCCTGCGATCCGAGTTCAAATCTCGGTGGAACCTGATATTTTGAAATCGTTAAATCATTTTATATTGCAATTTTATTTAAAAGAGAACTGTTAAATATAATTAATAAGCATTGTTTGAATATAAAAATAAATAATAATTAAGTACAACCAAGTACAATCAAGATTTTAATGTTTATTCATATTCATTTTAAAATATTTTACTTATACTAAAGATAATATTAAATATAATTTTATATTTTTTTTGTGTACCTAATAAAAATTTATAGTAAAATATAAAAAAAAATGTATGAAAAAATAATTTTAATATTTCATCTTTTTTTTTCATTCACATGATTTAGATGACATATGTTTATATTTTAGGATATCTGTTGTCTATCTATATATTATAGAAAACAGACATCGTCAGCGTTGGCTGAGAGATGAGTTCTAAGGGCATAATAAAGGTGTAGTCGGATTTGCACGGCGGATAACACAGGCCTATGTCAAAATACAAGCTGTTGTTATACGGTTGCAGTCAAGTATAATAGCAATATTGCTATATTTTTGAGGCATGTCTATAGGCCAGTCTTAGAAATTGGCTTTAAGCGTAGACGGTAAAATAATTAGCTGTATAACGCGATTTAAGAACTGTTTGTCAATAAATGGTTACAGTGTCAATAGTGATGATGATAATGATGACTTATTAAACAAATAATTACGTGTTTTCTTTAATATTCAGTTTGCATCGTAATCATAACATAATGTATCAAACAATTTATTTAATATCCAATTAATGTATTTTTAATCGGTGTATTTTCTTTGATTAGTTCTTGAATAGCGTCACTAATTATAAAACACCAAACAGCGCATAATCGTAGAGGAAGTGTCGTAATTCATGCATTAGCAATTAAGTAGCGCATACACCACCGTGAGTGGTATTCTTGCGTACCTGTTAACCACACGTTACGCCTGAATACATCGTGACACATCCATGAACCCCACGGCAGTGATGTTCAAAACGTTATTTTAACACAAGGTACAGTTGCCGGAAAACTTCTTGAAAGTTTTCGGCGTAGTGGGGGAGAGTTTGCGCGTGTGCCATTCCACCGAAGAGACCCAAAATTTGTCTTCTGCGCAATCCCCCACTACGCCAAAAAATCTCAAGAAGTTTGCCGGCAACTGTATCTAGGTATCTACAGTTACTTGAGATTTTTATCTGATTGTATAAATCAGAGGTTACCAATTTTTTTTGCCACGGAACCCTTATTGATCATATTTTTCTTGGCGAAACCCTATTTTGATAAAAAAATGATAACTTTGTAGTTTGAAAAATTTTAGTGTTTGAGTTGTAAAGAAAGAACAATCTATTGTGCCAAAGTTCATTTAATAGAATCGGTCAAAAGATCGTGTCAACAAAACTACATATACTTGGGCATAAAAAACTTCAATAACCTACCTACAGATATTAAGAAAATCGATGACTTACAACATAATAATGCATAATAAGACATATAGCTAAGGAAAAAATAAGCCAAATCCAAAATAAACTAATAAAGTGTAAGCCCCTCACCAAGCACATGAGCAAGTCTCATTTTTGGAGAGGCAAAGCAATAAAATAAAATGTATCTAAGTAGATTGTAATAGACAAATGTATTATGATTTAAATGTAGTTTTAATATTAAATAAAAAAATTAAAAAAAATATGCCTTAAATTTTCCTTTCTAAAACGTCCGTAGCTTCGTCACTACGAGACATCTATAATATATCTTGATTAAAGACGTTCCCCTGGGGATAGAATCTAGTATTGTGTTCTTTAAAAATTTGGACATATCTACTCAAAATATCCCAATATATAAAAGGAGTTACAACAAAAAAATTGAAACGGTTATTGTGTCACCGGTTAAAATATCACTAGTCTTCTTTCCCATCACTGCGAATTCGTCTGATTCGTCACCACTGCGGCCGCCGTCAATTCAATCTCGAAGCATGTACCAACATTAAACAAGCGTCAAAAAGATTAATAAAACAAAGCGACCGCAATTAAAAGCTGATATTGACACTTCGCAACGGCGTGGATCCGCAGTGTAGACGATGATGCCGAATAATCGATATTTAACAAGCGCAAATTGTCTCCGCGAAGCGGTCGGCGTCATTTTTTCGACAAGTTAAGGCGGACAAGCGGCCATTAATAACGTTTTCGAACAGAAAACGACGCAAAAAGCGAGGTTTTATCGACAAAAATGCAGATACTCGTAAGTGACAAAACGACAAAGCGTCCAAATTTATTGCAAATGGATTCCCGGTATTAAGGTAAACGCAGTGGCGCGTGCGTACCTTTCGGGACCCCCAAGCGCTGCGGATTTTAGTGCCCCTTAAAGATACATATTTAATACAGCAATAAAAATATCATACACGGAAAAGTTTATCACACTTTTAGGATGTAAAGAATTTTTTAAACTTATATAAATAAATCTAACTTAGTTAAACACTACTTATATTTATTTTCAAATCCAACCGGGTTTCGCTACGACCGTAGCTTCTTCAGGGAGAATCTTAAATGCCTAGACATACAAAAATCATGTGCTTATATACTAGTGTGAAAGGTGAAAGGACGGAGTGTCAATAGTGGGGGTAGGGGGTGGGATTTCGCAGGGAATATTACTATTAAGAGGTTGCGTTGTTTAAAAAGTAGTGGGTTCTCAGAATTTGTTAACCATTTAATTGAAGAAGACCACACGTCCAGGAGTTGTACTATTCATAAAAAAGGAATAGGTAATAAACTAGATAATTTAGAGGCATTAGAGATAAGAAAAGCCATTATTAATATGAATCATAAAATCATTAATAATCAAGTAAATTTATCTTTTAGTCCACTTTTAAATATGTTTTATTAAAATTAATGTAATATTCCCTGCGAAATTCCATCCCCTACCCCCACTATTGGTACTCCGTCCTTTCACTTTTCACACTAGTATATAAGCACATAATTTTTGTACGTTTAGGTAGTTAAGATTCTCCCTGAAGAAGCTACGGTCGTAGCGAAACCCGGTTGGATTTGAAAATAAATATAAGTGGTGTTTAATTAAGTTTAGTTTTATTTATATAAATTATAATGTATCACCACCAAGTGTTTGCTTCCTTCGAAAATTTTTTAAACTTTTTACTATTCTGAAATTAGCCGCGCATTCAATAATAATTGAAAACACGAATGCAATAAGAGCGTACGCGTATGTTGTACGCTGTTTTTGAGTAAAACATTTTGTTATTTTTTCGCATCACTTCTCACTATTCAAACTAAGTTAAACTTCTGTGCTACGAGGCTAGAATACATCACATCACTAGGCAAGTGTCTTAGCCACTAGATTAACAAGTTACTTATTCTTTATCTTATTTATCTGATAAGTTAAATTTATTGATGATGTTGCTTTTGTGTCTTGGTTCGGTTCTTTTTCGGTTTCTGATTCATCGCAAGTAAGTCGATTTAATTACAAAAATATTACTTTACTATTTAGAGTAATACTAGGTATAGCCCGTTAAAAACTACATCTTGGTAGCGTTCGTGACGGATATTGTAACATAGAGAATTACGTTTTTTTTTTTTTTTTAACCTCATTATTTTGTACCTCATCGTTCGCGTCATCTGGTAGCGATAGTTACGGACTCTGTTACATAGATAACTGATGGCGGCTAAGCTATGTATTATATATAACTCATACATTTTATTTGTATTCAAATAAATGTTTAATGGGGTTGTTTTAACAAATATAATATATTAAGTATGTGCTGTTAAATACAAATTTGTTCTTTTTTGTTATCTCCTAAGCTATTAAGAAGTTTATTACGTTTATGTATCAGTTTTAAATAAAAAAAATATTGTCTTTATATCTCATGATACCTTGATAACAGGAACACGAGATGGCGACGTACGGATTAGTTTTATGATAAGGTTATACGGTGTTTTTGCAAAAATCTTTAAAGAAGATAATTTGTCAATAAACATGGTTTTAAAGTATAGGAGCTGAAAAATGGAATGGTTAAAAAATATTGTTAATTTAAAGGCCTATTTTCATGTTGATGATTAGACGACGACAGTAATTAAGATTACATAAAAAAATATATATTTCATATTTATTGAGTCCGGTTTATATTAATAAATTATAAAATGCTTTTAAATATAACAAATTAGATGTATCAAGGATAAACTTACTTGATAACTGTTCATCACCCCATTTCGCCGCGGGGATAGGCAGTGAGGATGGAGTGTCATACCCATTTGTCCTGATATAAAAGTTTCGCATTATCCACACTCATACACCTTTGCAACCAGATATTGGAAAATGGCTTTGACCAACTTCCAGTATCTGGATTATCAGGTTATTCTAGATCTTCGGCGGTCGTTCTTACTATTATTTCCTCACTCATTCGCTCAACTTGCACAAACTGCACTTCTTTGTTGAAGAATAACTCTCTGTAGTGTTAGCTAAATTAGTATAAACCACTATCAGATTTTAGGTTTAGAAATGTACCCGTCTCTTCGTCAGGACAGTGATTTGCTTTTAAGGCTGTACTCGCTGATATAATATTATTAATATTTATTAATAATAGGTATTATATCGGCGACTTTATAACAGAGTGTTAGTTAAATTAGTAAGTTTAAGCCACTACCAAATTTTAGGTCTACCGGTTTCGAGACGTACCCGTCTCTTCGTCACGTTAGTGATTTGATTATAATGTCTAACCACAAAGTTAATGACTTCTTCTTCAAATGTAGCAAATTTATTTTGTGGTAACATAATTATAATTAATATAAATTAGCTTTGTTTAAACCACTTATTTATTGAAAAAAATATATAAAAATATACAGAATCACAATTTGATAAATTAGAAATTTTGGAAATAAGAAAGAGTGTAAATAGTAAATTGAATATTATAAATAATCAGGTCCTTTTTGCAAATAGTTATCTTTTAAATTTATTTTCATATTAATTAGGTACTTTATATTATTATTTTCCGTATATAACTTTTGATCTATACTTCGATTATTAAATATTATTTTTGTTTTCCTGATGAAGAAGCCATTGGCTTTGAAACATGTTGATTTTTTTCAATGAATAAGTGGTTTAAACAAAGTTAATTTATATTAATTACAAAGTTAATGCTTAAATATAAAAAAATATTAATAATAAACTGCACTTCGCTTAGATCAGTTTCACGTTCCTGTCCAATTTGTGCATTTGTCATTTTATCATTTAAAAAATTATCTATCAAAAATTATTTAGTAAACACGGGCACATATTAATTTGAAAGTTTCACTTAATAAGAATAGCTTAAAAAATAAAACAGATCTTTTCAGCAGATAGATTTTCGCTGTATGTCTTTCAGATTAATTCATTTTATCTATTTTATATACAGGATGTCTCGTATCTAGACGTCAAGCCGAAGAGTTATAACTGGGCTAAGTATTGATTTTGAATACTTGATTTTTTAAAATATTTTTCTGATAATTATCACCCGATTTCAGCTTGACGTCGATATACGGGACACCCTGTATATAATAAAGAAAAATTACAATGAAATATATTAATTAAATTAAATTAAGAATGTTTTCTTGGAATCAGTTGTTTACTTTTTGCATCCTTCAATTATACGTCATTATAAATTAATTAATGTCTATATTATTAATTCAATCAATCTTCAATTACGTTGCAGGTGCCTGAGCTGGGATTCTCAGTCACGTGAATATAATTAGAGCACCTTTATGTTATTACGATCAATTTGTTTTAAATTAATTAGTATTTTTTAATAAACGCTCACCTTACCCTACGCGTACCACGGTGACTTAAGGGGGGGGGGTAAGGTTTTTAACTTTTTTTTTGCATTTTATTTTTAATTTTTTAAATGAGTGTATAACATCGCAAGAATATTGTGTCAAAATTTCAAGACAATCGGAGCAAAATTGACGAAATTATGAACATTTGAGCGATACTCAGACTGATTTTCTATACCTGCTCGGGCAGCTAAGAGACGCGCTTACCTGAGGAGTACCGGACGTGCTATTGTATTGGAAGAGTTTTGCGTAGACAAGGACAAAAAGATGCTGATGATGAAAGCTCTTTGCTATGTGAACATGGCATCGAAGATTATGTGTAAGTATAAAATAAGTGTTGAGTTTTATTTTGAATTTTACAGTGTGCAATACTTTAAAGCGTTTTCCCCACATCTCACGTTTTCAAAGTCGGTGTCCATCATAACTTCAAAACTACTGCACCGATCTTTTTGAAATTTTGAACACTATTACTGTACATAATTTACGAGGTAACGCTGGAGGCTTTTTTTCATATTTGTTATTAATTTTTATTTTTTAATAACAAATTAGTCGATATTTTTCGCAAAAAATCGCGTTTTTCCATTCAAAGTGTTCCAAAAAATTGAAAAATTGAAATTTCAAAAAACCCTCCCAGCGTTACCTGGGAAAATCTATTATCTAACGAATGAACTTTGATTTTTTGATTTCAGATGATTTAGCATCAAGTTATGATGGACACCGCAATTCTACTTTTTTCCAGAACAGAAGAGACACGTCCGAATAATTGCTGCCATTGCCGTATTTCTTAATATTTCGTCTTGAAAATTTTACACAATATTCTTCAAATATCATACTTTAATGTACTATTGGTTTTAATAAAGAGATTTTAACTGTGTCGTCAAAAAAAATTCACAAAAACATGCTTTTTTTGGTACGAATTAACCTTAGCCGCAACCTAACCCCTACCCATACCCCCCCCCCCCCCCCCTTAATAAACGCTCACCTTACCCTACGCGTACCACGGTGACTTAATACTAATGGACCTTATTATTTACTAATTAAACCAGTCACATGAAGGGTTGTTTGCGAATATTTTCTTAAATTATTTCTGTAATAGAAATTTTTTTGTATATATTTTCCAACTTCGGAACTGGTAATTTCGTGAACCGTGTTTATTATGTTGAGAGAGTAGATTTTTTGAATATTAGTTTGATATTTGTTGAACCTTATTATGTATGTTTAAATGTTTAAAAACACTAATTAAGAAAGTAATATAGAATGCCACCACGGTGACCTTAATACTAATGGACCTTATTACTTACTAATTAAGCCAGTCACATACATGACAGGTTGAAGGAATAGAGGGCGTCCGCGAAAGACCTGGCACGATCAGATACTACAAGTATCTGAGGATGGCCCTGTTAAAAGCCGCAACAACCGTAGAACTTGTATGAGAAGGTGTATGAATGTGGCCGAAGCAAAAGGCCAGGATAGAAGAGTGTGGCGTTCTATCCTCTCTGCCTACCCCTGCGGGGAAACACGTGGCGTGATGGTTAGTTAGTTAGTTAGTTTATATAGAATATTTTTTTCTTGAATGATAAAACAATTTCGTAACAATTGAATATCCTAAAATGTTAAAAACCTACATTGAATAAAATAAAAGCAATAAATAAAAGATTGTTGTAAAGGACAAAGTGTAAAAATCAACGTCATGTATATAAATAAAATATTCAACAAGATTTCTATATTGGCTACTGTTGTCCCAATACAAAATATACAAGATTGATGTACTAATTTATGTTACGTGTATATTTTATATGCAAAACGTCATCACTTTATATGTACGTGTCAATTGTCAATATTTTACCATTATAGCTGAAATATTGGCTTTAATTTAAATTTGGGCACACTGTGTAAATAAATTAGTGGACGTGAAATAATGTGCTTTTTTTATAAAATATTTATCACGTCAAAATTGACGAAGTGTACAATGTCATATAATAGCAGTCAAGATACGATCATTGAGATTGAGCAAACCAACGGGAATAGGCCCGATAATATATCAAATCTGTTTCATGAAGTCGTACTGCCTTATACACGTTTAAGGTGAAATTTTAGTTATGCAACGAAATACGTGCGTATCATTCAACGAAATTTTTTTTCACACATTAAATTATTTAATACAAATCGGTTTTTAAATTTATTACTGCCATCTGTCGAAATCCTCCTGTACGCAATGTCGCCACTGGGCTGAATGACGCTCGTCTCTTTTCCAACCTAGAATAGGGATATATAATCTGCGGATATCTATTTAGTTTTCGGTTCTTGCGGTTGTTTCATTTCCGTCATGTTAAAACAGTTCAGCATTTCGTACGTACATAAAGTACATAAGTATGCGCACTCAAATTTAAAAAAATTATCTTATTGATGATTTTATTTGGTAGTGTGATATGTTCAGACATAACACGCTATGAAACTTTTCATGTATATATTTCATTGCTAACGTACAATTTGTAACCATTGTAGTATTTGAAGGTTACAGAGGTTAGTCACATTTTACTATCATCATTGTGGCTAAGGTCTATTGAGAATCTTTACCATCTCATGTAGTAGTTTTTGCCACTGTCGTCTGTCGTAACAGGAAGTCCTCCAGTCGTGTGCATCAAGTTTTCTCGCATCTTTCTCAATACTATTACTACGTCTTCTTCGAGTTCCTCCCCATGGTCGCATCCCTTGGGGTTGCTGGTACAGTGCCTCGGAGGAGGCATTCTTTGGACATGTCCAGCCCAGTATACTCGGGCGATCTTCAGTGCAGCCACCATGTTCTTCATACAAAATTTGCAGTTTACTAAATTGGTAAAAAAAACTTGAACTATGTTATCTCTACGTAAGTTTAATTATAATTTCATATTTTACTACTCAAATTTCGAGAGAAACTCTTAGAACTTACTCATTTTTTAGTACCTGTGTTACCTGCTATCTGCCAAATTCCCTCTTGTCATAATATTCAAATATACCTACTGCAGTGTACATCTACTAAGTATTTCAGGTTTGATTTATATATAAATAAAACTATTATATAAGGCCACTTTGCTGTTTATGTATCAAACGTAATAATTTCGTTGTCTGTCCATCTGTATTGTCCTCGTAGCGTCCGTAATTTCGTTCGAATTTACGGCTAAAAAACGGCCGGAGATGGGGCTTGTACCCCGGGCCCCCAAACCCGAGACGGCCGATTAACGCATGTTGCTACGGCCGCTTCTCCATAGGTCGCCGAAAATATGCTATAAATATACCTATACTAGGGCTTAGGAAAGATGCGAACCAATGTCGCATCATTTTTTACGGGCGACAGCCGGTACACTATTAGTTTCGTGAACTACAGGTGAGAATATAAACTAATAAGCATTGTAATGAAATAAAATATCTAAGGTATTGATGGGTTATGTGTTGGAGAGGGGGTAGCCAGAGTTGGGCAAGGAGTTTTTGAGTATTGTATTATTAATTAAAGTTGTTCCAGTATTTCAATTTTTTGAATTTCTAAAATCCGAAGATATTCAGTATTTGGCAAACTCAAAAGTGGTCGCATGCAAGTGTTTTATTTATATCTAAATCAATCATGTCATTCCACAAAGTTAATGCCAAATCAATAAATAATATTGACACTAACGTAAGCCCGGCGGTTGCTGGCTCCTATCCTATACGAATTATCATAGTTTTATAAAAAAAAACAACCCATAAAAATCAAGTTTTTATTAAACTCCCTTTCTCATTTTCTAGTGGAAACAGGTTTGGCGCTTAACCTACGCGTTGGGCTCGAGTCGGGCGACGCTACGAAAGCGAGTAATAAAAAATTTCTAAAAATCCAAAATTATACTATAATTATTAATTTTTTAAACGAAAATTTGTAAGATAATTTTAATCGTCGCCACGAGTCTGCCTGCAAAGTTTCAGCTGGATTGGATCACGGGAAAAGGGTTAAAAAATCGATCCAAGTTTTTTCGACAGACAAGCAAGCGAGCAAGCAGACGCTGCGAGTTAGTAGAAAGGGAGTAATGAGATTTTTTAATTAAAAAAACCTGGAACCTTGCGCTCCCAGCGTCCGTCGCCCCGTAGCGCCACTGCCCAGCCGGCGCAAAACAGGTGAAGAGATAACACAAACATCGCCATCAAAAAAGAAGAAAAGGGAGAACAAAAAATCGCGGCAAACGTCGGCGGCGGCGTTCGGAATTTAAATGCGGAATGCGTTCCCCGCGGGGGGCACAGATGGCGTCTGGGTGCAATATCAATAAATATCTCAATAAATCCAGCAGAGAGATGAAAGGGACGGCCCACTTCCGCCGCAGATGCAATAAATGTCCCCGGCTCCAACCGTTCTTTATTATTATTATTATTATTATTATTATTGTTCGCGCGCTCTCCGCTTCCATCTTCCACCATCATTACTTTCCGTCTCTATCGTCATCTACACCACCCATGGCAGAAAATCATCTTAAACTGGGTATCTCGCAAATATTAGGTCCTTACATATGAAATTGGCGTTTTGCCGTACTGGCAAATTTGATCTCAAATATCTTCTCTTTGGTTAGGAATTCCAAATCCAAATTTATACAGCTATTTACTCATGTATTTGTGTTTTGAAAATTATAATTCATTTGTTTTTTCCTCAATTGTTTTTTTCTTTGCGTCACTCAGTTTACAAAATGAAAAACTTGAAATATCGCGTTATTTACGAGTACGAGTTCCACCGTGGCACCAGTACTGCAGAAACGGCTCGAAGGATTAATGATGTGTATGGCGACGGTGCCGCAAAAGAAAACACAGTGCGTTTTTGGTTCCAACGTTTTCGTTCTGGAAATTTCGACCTGCAGAACAAGCCCCGTGGACGGCCGGAGACCAAAGTTGATAATGAAGAATTGAAGGCTATTGTGGAAGCGGATCCATCGCAAACCACATCCGGTTAGCTGCAGGCTGCGGTGTTAGTGATAAAACTGTTTTAATCCACTTGAAGCAAATTGGTAAGGTGAAAAAGCTTGAAAGGTGGGTACCTCACGAATTGAGTGAAGCAAATCAACAAACGCGCGTTGACTGCTGCGTTGCATTACTCAACCGGCACAATAATGAAGGGATTTTAAATAGAATCATTACCTGTGATGAAAAGTGGATCCTGTACGATAATCGGAAGCGCTCATCGCAGTGGCTGAACCCTGCCGAACCAGCCAAACCATGCCCCAAGCGAAAATTGACTCCAAAAAAGTTACTTGTGAGCGTTTGGTGGACTAGTGCTACAGCTTTCTTAAATCTGGCCAGACGATTACGGCAGATGTCTATTGTCAGCAACTGCAAACCATGATGGAAAAGCTAGCTGCTAAACAACCGAGGCTGGTTAATCGCTCTAGGCCACTGCTGCTTCATGATAACGCTAGACCACACACTGCACAACAGACGGCTACCAAATTAGAGGAGCTTCAACTGGAATATCTAAGACATCCACCGTACTCTCCGGACCTTGCCCCAACAGATTACCATTTTTTTCGAAATTTGGATA
>JADDOH010014167.1:0-40605 GCA_016648135.1 Agrypnia vestita | reverse complement strand
AAACCAAGTTTTTACTATGCTCCCTTTCTTTGTAAAATATAACAATAATTAAAGACGAATTAAAACATATAACATAACACTAAACTTACAGAAATTTAATATATTCTAAAATGTCAGATGTTTTGAGATGTCAAGATTTTGATAGATTCAATTATCATCAATATCGTACCTTATGAATTTCCAGCGTCAAATGATTTAGTCAGAATCAGATTTGAGTAATGTAGAATTCTTCAAAACTAAGCAGAAATCTAAAAGAAATAAATTATTATTTGATTTTTTCCCAAAAAACCCAATTTTGCTGTCATCTGTGAACCAACTGTTTTGTAGATTTTCGAAATTTGTAGTGATGTACCTATTATACCGACGGAGTAATTCAAATTAAAAAAATATTCCGCGACGTTATCGGGCCGCCGCGGCGCGCCGTTGCTAATCAAACTTTTCTAATGATTCCAATTTGAAAAAACCAATAAAATTTCTAAAAATCCGAAATTATACTATAATTATTAATTTTTTTTAACGAAAATTTGATAGATCTTCTTGATTGTCGCCATGAGTCTGCTTGCCAAGTTTCAGCTTGATTGGATCACGGGAAAAGGGTCAAAAATCGATCCAAAGTTTTTGTTGACGGCAAGCAAGCAGACGCCACGAGTTAATATAAAGGGAGTAAAAACGAAAAAATTATGATCCAAGGTTATTTATTATCTTTTAATTAATTAAAAGTAAATTTTATTTTTAAGTATAAATGAGTAACAATATTTATAACGTTCTATTTACTATTGTAAACTCAATACCAACTCTCAAACAACAAAGTCGGAAATATTAAGGGTATCCAATCCCTAATAATAAATTCGTTGTCCGTCTGTAACTTCTTAGAATCCAATAGCTGATCTAATTCCGTTTTCAAAATTAGTGTGTTTCAAAATTGTTATTAAATAAAATCAGAACATTGATTTTATGCTTGATTGAATGAAAATCAAAACCAATTAGTGTATCCATTACTATATCGCATATGTTATCAATCTTTATCAAAATGTATAATTCTGTATGTAACAATATCCGTCACTGTCGTTACCAGTTTACCAGTCGTTACCAGTCAAATTATAATTATGTATATAATAATTAAGAAGCAAAAAAAAATTCTCCATTATAATATTGTCCATCATTAACTCGCTACCGAAATATATAAACAAATACGATAATTTTGAATTGTTGTAGCTTGTAATTCAATATAGATAATAACATTATTTAAGTAATTTTTGTAACAGATATGCATCAAAAACTGCATTCATTAAAGGTTTAGTCAATTGCAACGAATAAGAAATTTCTATTTGCAATGTTTTTTTTTGTATTCCCTTTTTATTTTTGATGAACTTAAATATTTAAGAATATAACACATTGTTTTTAATAATATACTCAGAATTTTTATTACCTTACGGGTGAAACTCAAATGCGCCGGAAAAAATTTCTAAGCGACGTTAAAAACCTTTTGTTTTAAAATTGCCAATTTATGATTTGAAGAGATTCATCTCGCTGAAGTGGTGAAAGAGGATTGCAATGGTCGCGATACAAAGGAGCTAATCCCTGGAGCGTTTTTGCAGTGGGAGAGATATAGGGGATGATTGAGTTCAGAGCACCTCTCAGCTTTGAGTGAAGCGACTCATCCGAACACCTTTTGAAATGTTTAATTTAAGCAGAAAATTCTTGCGATCCTCCTTGTGAAAAGGGATATGAACACTTTTAACACGTTAAATCCCTAAAGAATACTATACATGATATATTTATTTATTATTGACGACATACTGATGAAGGAAAAATTATTAATATACATTTAACTTAGAAAATAATTTCAGATGCCCATTATAAATGCTCGTGTACAGGTAAAATATAACCCAGCACAAGGTAATTAAAAAAAATTGTCGTACTAATATAAATGATTTTAAAAAGTTATCAAGATATTAGATAATTTTTTTATATAATATCTCTATTCACACAAACTCAATTTAAAAAAATTATTTTAACTTCTTCTTCAAATATAGCAAATTTATTTTGTGGTAACATAATTATAATTGATATAAATTAACTTTGTTAAAACCACTTATTTGTTGAAAAATTATGTTGAATTTTATCAAATTTATATCAATTATTAATTTTAAAGTCTTATAAACTCAGTTGAAGAATACAAATAACTTCACCGACATCATTTTACAATATCAACAAAATTATATATATTTAGCAATAAAGAATTTCAATAGCCTCCCTACAGAAATAAAGAAGATAACAAATAAAAAAGAAGTTAAATGAACACTACAAATAATACAATTAAAAATTAAATATTTTTTTAACACTACAAAACAAGGAATCACGTAAAAGTGTTAAGTCTCTCTCCAACCACAAGTGTTAGGTACAGCGAATAAAATGTATGTATTAATTACAGTTTTAATAGACTTTAATAAAATAAAATGTAAATAAAAAACAGTAATTTATATTTAAAAATTTAAAAAATACAAATAATAAAGAAAATTTTATATATTTTTTAATAGTTTTATATTTATTTTATAGTACTCCGCAATTATTTATAGATAATAAAATATAAGATGTTTTAAATTTTAATAAATATAATTATAAAGTTCTGTCTTATGGTAGAAAAAATAACCCTATATACATCGGTTTGACCCAAAGCATCTTACTACCACAGGGAAAGGGTAAATAAAATCATAAAAATAAATCAATTGTACTTGGTATTTTCCACTATTTGAAATGGCTTAGATAGCCGAAAGGTTATTGCAGCTATTAAATATAAATAACGCTTTACGTAAACTCATAGAAATTTATAATAATATATTTTTATTTTAATCTTAAATTTCTTTGTAAATAATTCTATTTTTTTATTGTAATTTTCCAGAATAGGCCAATTTAAATAATTTAAAAAAAAATAATTTTTTTTTCGCTTCAACAGGCCAGGAGGCCCAATTACAGAAGCGAAATACATCACAAAATATCCGGCTTGAGTAAATCACACAGATTAACATTGTGACCTCACCGGGAATCGAACCCGGAACCCTCGGTGTGGGAGGCCAGTGTCATACTCACTACGCTACGAGGGCCGCCCTCGTATTTTGTTATGAATGCATTTTTAAATAATCTAAAATAATTTATAACGGTATGCAAATGATAGAGGTACATAGTTTAGTATCAGTTAGTTTTTATTTATTTGTTAATAAACTTTTTTTGTAAAAGACCTTTAGGTTAAAGATTTCAAGCACAATAAGTATGCAGTTTATAAAAAGTATATAGCACAATATAAAGTAATAAAGATATAAAGCTTTCAAAGTAGATATTTACACTTACTATCTACTATATGATATAAGCATTGCATGATATTACACAAATTCTTATAGAGCACGACATAAATTACGTAATAAGTGTTAAGATAACGATTAAGTAAGATATAACTAAGTATACAGCAAATATAATCAACTACACAGCAATAACAATAATAATATATAGCAATAATATATCAAGTAGGTATAATATAAGTATACAGGAAGTAAAAATATAGTAGATACTTGGTAAGTATAATGCACGGGTATAGAAACAAGAAAAACTTAGAAGAAAAATGGGCTTCAATTTGAATATGGTTTGATTTTTAACGTCTCATAAATACAACTACGATTTTAAAATTCATTAAAAAATAAACAGGTACAGTCGTCTCAATGAAAAAGTTGTACTTGTATTAAAATTTATGAATTACTCATTTAGAATAATCGCTGAAGTCATATAACCATCCTATAAAAAGACTTCCATAAATGTTTCCCATTTAAATATCTTCATCTCTGTGAGACTTATATAATTTATCTTAATTCCAAATCAAACGACATTATTTTTAATTTTTTTTGAAAAGCTTAATTTTTAAACCATTGAAGTTGAAATTCATTATAAAGTATTATAACTAAATAGAAATAGTGTTTCTGCGTATTGCAAATTTTGGAAAAATCGTGGAAGTGAAAATTAATACACTTTCCCTCATCCAATCGGGCTGAAATTTTGCACCTTCAGTTGATATCGATGACTACGCATTTTTACACATGTGGCATTTCATACCACAATACATAAACCACCAATCTAGGCCACACACAAACATACGTGGCAAGATTCTGTATAAGCAAATCGAGGCACAAGCAGGGTACACGAGCCGGCTACAGGTCATTGCACCGTCAGCAATTTTAACGATTCATGCACACACACAGCTACACTAAAAGAAAGTTCTTTGTTCGGAAAACTGTATAAAAAGCAGCAAAGCTTATATATAATTAAGCCTATATGCTGTTTTAGTACATTCTGAAATAAACGAATGAAACTGTTTTAAAAAATAATTGCATAGACTAGATTTATAAATTGGCAAATTGATTCATTCATCTGAGAATGTATTAAACGGCACATAGGCTTAATTATATATACAGCGACGATATCTAAAATTATTTATATTTAATTTCCAAATTATTTATATTTATTACTTACTTTAAAAAACAAAAGCTGGTTGTTATGCCGTAAAATAATTTATTTAATAATAATTATGATTATATAAAGGATTTATAATGAATACTTTATTTTAATGGGTTAATTTTTTTCCAATGCGGCACCCACTGTGTGATACTTGGGAAGACGATGAGAAAATAAACCCAATTGAAGAGAGGGTAAACAAAGGCATGAGCGTCCAATAAATAAGGATTTGTTGAGGACAGTCTTTGCGGAGAGGCTGTGGGTCCAGAATCGAACTGCTCTTCTTTCCCATCTTCCCATTCATCTCCCCATATTTATTATCCCCATTAGTCACGTTCTCCCGGAAACCACACATGGATCTCAGTAGGCCGATCGAGCTTAGGAAGCGACGTATTTATTTTATCATTATTTTATAATTATTTATATTTATTTATCACGTTTTGATATAGCTTCAGTAGCCTATAAGCCACAAAATGTTATCACCGTCAATCAATATCTTGACCAACAATTCTTCTTAAATAAGGCACATAGAAGTATCTACGTGTTTTGAGATTCTTTGAAGTGTGTTTGTATATGTAGGTATATAAAAAGGGTGTATTTCACTATCTCCTGGAGTATGGCATAATTGGGTGGGGAGGGGCAAACGATAAAATAATGAACTTGGATCTCGACTTCTGGAGTGAACGGGTGTGTTTGTCATCAATTCAAAACAGAACTCGATATACAAGGCGAAAAAATCCCTTTGAAAATGGCCAGTGCTATCTGTCCGAAACGTTGGGTACATAATAACAGTATTTCTCAAAACTACAATACGCGGGTTATCCTAGAAAATAATCCTTCATATATATAATATATATATATAATATATATATATATATATATTATATATATATATATATATAAAATAATTTTAGGTAACAATGCAAAGTACCTCGTCCGAGCACAAGAGTAATGCTCTTAAATGGGGAGGTACTTTGTATAACACAATTATATAAGTAATGTATTTTATTGTTTTAAAAGTCTAGAAAAACAAAATTGTAATAAAACGGTAATAATGCACTAAAAATGATAATGATTTTTCATTAAATAATTGAGGATAAATTATAGAAGCCATAAATATACGAGAAATGTGGATGGAAGTCTCTTATAGGATGGTTCAGGACTTATAACCTGTATGAGCTGGCTTAAGTAATCTACAGAATGCAACATTCATCGATTCCATCGTAAGAATATCCGCACACTATCAAATTTTTGAATGTTCTATGGTGTGTTGGAATCGAGAACACTTCATATATTGCACTGGTCTCTGCTAGAGACATCTGTTGTTATTTTTTTCTCATTAACAAGTTAGTATTCATACATTTATTCTTACTTTTTATATTTACCATTAACACGAAGAGAGCGATGGTTCACATAAGTTGGTCTTGGCGAATGACATTAACAATTTTAAACCTTCTCTTGTCAGCTCTGCATATTCTTATCTTCTTTTCATACAGACGATTTCAATTGTTTGCGAATTGAGTTCCATTTTAAGCATGCCGTCAGCAGATAAATCCAAGAGATTTTCTTTCATCTTCATGAAGGACAGATCAACCGGTACTAGTATATCAAAAAAAGGATTTAATACCCACATTGGTAGCTTCAGAATCCAGTTCTAGAAAGTAACTTAGTTATTTTAAGGTTTTTAACTGACATAGTTTTATCACAATCCTGGGAGTTCGCCAAGAGTTTTACTTGTAATGAATGTCGCGTATTCAAAAAGGTTGAAAAACACTGCATTTGTTACTATTGCAATGTAATAAATTTTTAAACACCATGTAGGTATTACGTCTTATATTCTGCGCCTAATAACCACGCCCACATACCCCCCGGATTCTTATCTCCACCCCACTCCTCACGCCATTCTTTAGTCTTGAGCTTAGTATTAGTAGCATTACTGAAGATGATGCGTTGGCATCTAAAAAGTTCTAATCATTATAAATAAGTAGTTAAAGTAAACCGAGCTATTATTTTTCAATATATTGTCACGTGTCGTGGCTACGGGAGGAATTAATGAAAATTCTGGAATTTAATAAGAATTTAATTAATCAAACGTACAAAGTCACTTAACACTATTTGACTTAACGCTATTATTTAAATTAAACTATTTCGGAAATTATTCACTCGTAAGTAGACACTTTATTATCGCTTTTCACTTCATTCACTATTCACTAGAACATTCCATTCAATTTCCGCACGTATTATTCGCACCGGTTTATTTCGCTATGCAAGAACTTTCCAGATTATGCAATGTCAAATTACCGCTCGCTTGGCCACCCTGGCCCGCAGTTCGTTTCTATTATTGCTGTCAAGCGTGCTGAAAACAACAATCCCCTACTCCCGTGTGCGGTCCTCGTATATTGGCTAATGCTGATATCGAGCCTTTCAGGCGTTCCTAGTATTTACGAGAACTTTTTCGTGGGTTTTAGGCTTTTGTAGATGTTTCTCGATGCTTCCCGAAAGCCGTAAATTACGTTAGACCATTCTGGAATGTTCGGTAGTATTATGATCATTTCAAACAACTGTCACTAGACATGATTGTGTGATTATTTTTAGCCTCGTTGCAATATTTTTTAAAATTGCCTTTCACAAATTTATACAAGAAAATTTCGAAAATTGTACTTAAAGTATTATTTGTCCATATGCGCTTCTTTACTAAGTGAAATATTCATACAAAAATTACGTTGTGGACTTAACTGTAATAAAAAAATTCAAAAATGTAATTTGGTATTTGTATATCACCACGTACAGCGGCGAATCTTTAAGGTCCTAATCGTCCACCATATAGGCGTAACGGCTGTAGTTATATCTGATGGTGGTTGATGGAAGCCAATAATGCTCAGGTTTTTCTTCACAGTAGCAGTTACAATAAGATGTTGGATGATTCTCATTCTCATTATCGTGGCCACTCAATTCTCTCTTGTAGTTCTTTTGGAATGTGCCAGAAAGATGCTGGAATTGGGGTTAAGCAAAGTGCGTGTGTGTATATGGAGAAGATTGGGGCTATGTACAAAGAGTAATACTGGAGTACACAGTATAAATAGAACCTCAAAATCCTGTATTGCACATTTTTGCGCAGTAATTTAGAATACGCTTCACAAATCTGGAATCCTGCATCAAATGTGCAAATATCACGAATTAAAGACGTATAAAAAAATTATGAAATGCATGTGTTATTGTCTGAAATTAAATTTTACACAAGACCAATATCTTGAAATATGTAAAAAACATCACCTCTGAAAAATGTCTAAAAATAACAGACTTAATTTTATTAAAAAACTTACCCATAAAAACCAAGTTTTTATTATACTCCCTTTCTCATTTACTAGTGAAACTGGTTTGATGCTTAACCTACGCGTTGGGCTTCGGTCGGGCGAAGCTACGAAAGGGAGCAATAAAAAATTTCCAAAAATCCACAATTATACTATAATCAGGATTAGTGTCTACCAGATGCGCCGCAATCTCTTCATACAACTTTTTAAGTTGTATGAAAAAACCATTAAAAATTTCTATAAATCCAAAATTATACTATAATTATAATTTTTTTTTAACGAAAATTTGATAGATCTTCTTGATCGTCGCCATGAGTCTGCTTGCAAAGTTTCAGCTCGATTGGATCACGGGAAAGGGGATCCAAAGTTTTTTCGTCAGACAAGAAGACGAGAAGACAAGCAGACGCCACGAGTTAATATAAAGGGAGTAAAAATAGCCTCAGCTTCAATAGATTATCCTGAATTATTTTCCAAGCTCTCTATTGATGTCCCTCCTAAAGTTCTAAAAATTAACCCTCTTTTTTTTTAGTCCCCTTATTTCTACAAACGACAGAAAAAATTCATTTTTGTAGCGAACTTGGAAAAAATTTAATGCACTTACCGACATGTATAATTTAGACTTATTTCAAAACAATCTTACTGATGGGCGGTTCTTGCTTTCCAAACCGTTTTTCTAATAAAATGTATGTAATTATTTTTCTATCAATTCAAAAGTTTAAATATTTTGTTCATCAATAATTGCTTCTATGCAATGTTGGTATAGTAACAATTATGTGCAATTTTTCAAATTTTTATTGTAACACAATCAAAAATGAAAACCAGCTCAAAAAGCATTAGATAGATCTAGATCTATCATTCGAGAGCATAGTTACCATCGATGTCAATTACTGCTTCCCATTTTCTTAAGAGTATCCAGTGTCCAGTAGAGGAAAGTAACCAAATATGGAATAGTATCCCTAATATGGAATGGGCAGGAATACTCTTGGTCGCACAGAACAGAGATCTTCTATCTCTTTCAATCATTATACTTGGGTACAGGTTTCGAGGAAATGTTGTGCCCGTGGTGAGAGTGTTTTGTTTTCTCAGTTCGTTCGAGTTCGAGGAGATACATGGATCAAATGCCTCATGTGCGGGCTCTGGACACATGGTGAGTGCACTGGTGCAGAATTTGACACCTGGATTTCCGATTTTTGCAAGTAGATTAAGTTCCTTATTTAGATTTGACCAAAGTTCCTTTAGTATCTCATATAAATTAAGGTTTATTGTTCGTAGTTTTATAGTACTCCATATTTGGGTAATTACCATAATTACATACCTTTATTTTAATTTTGTTATTGAAAAAATTTTATGTTTCAAATAAATATATGTAACACAAGACTGTTATTAAGTTAAGCGTAAATATATGACTGATAATAATAACGAATAAAAGTTTTTTATTTATAATATCTTTTTTATTTATGTCACGAAAAGCAAATTGTATTGCATATTTGGTTATTGTCTTTTATCCTGTTGCTGCAACTTTCGTACTCTTTCGTTTAGTTGTCATAATCGAAAGAACGACCCTTTTTTAATCTACCAATAATACTAATCTTAAAAGAGAAAAAACCTCTCCTGTCATGTCTTTTTACTAATCGTTCCTTCGGTGAAAAGATCGTTGATCTCGCGAAATGATTCGGTAGCTGTAGTAACAAGTAGTACAGCAAAATATAGCATGTTTGTGTATGATTTTACATACGCAATTTAATTTCCTAACCCTATTTAATAATTATATTGTGACAAATGTCATATCGTTGAAAAATTGAAAAACAACGATTACTATTAGTATTATTTTAGAATATCACTGTTACATGTTCAGGTACCTCCACTTCCTGTTTTAGGTGGGTGTAGACTGAAGTGTGTGGGAGTGAATGTCTAGTGTATTAGTCGCAGGTTCAATGGAAGTGAAGGGAGTGTGTATCTATGTAGTGGAGAGTGGTATTTGATTATTGATGATATTTTTTGGTATATTAAAGATTTTATGAATTTTAAGCATCTCTAAATAATTTTTTTTTAGTCCGTATGCCTGTTTTTGTGGGATGTAGTTTATCTGTATTCAATCAGTAATAACTGATTGAAAGAAACGCCATCTCATTTTATTAAAATAATTTTTTGTTCAGTGCAGTTCCAATTCCAAGATATTCTTATATTGGTCATTAAACCGTTAATTTACCGATTTTTTTCGGTACAGCTATTTGGGATTTGTTTCTTATTGTATCAATGATAGATAAATAAGTATATAAATAAGTAAAATTATTATTGTATAGTATCGATGGTTGCTCATGAAATTGCAAAAAAATCAAATAAAACAATGAACTTTGTTTTTTTCCACTTATATTTGAGCACTTGTTTCACTACATGTTTCGGAAACGTCCGTTTCCTTCATCAGGTGAATTAAGACGAAGGAAGGAAGGAAGGAAGGAGATGAAGGAAACGGACGTTTCCGAAACATGTAGTGAAACAAGTGCTCAAATATAAGTGGAAAAAAATAAAGTTCATTGTTTTATTTCATAATTTGTCCATAATGGATTTCCACAAAGTTAACGCCGAAACATTCAATTACTTGCAAAAAAATCAGTCGCTAATCATCGACGCAATCAGATATAAATCTCAAATAACGGTTAGTGTGTCATCATCAAATACCATCACTATTGGTCATGGCGATTTATTCAGACGTTCTGGACTCGATTGAGGCAGGAAAATGTATGTGTTTATTTAACTATAACTGGTTACGGATATTTTATACGAACCGTATGTTATTCCGAGAGACGATTCTCGACGTTTCGTTGAAAACTTATTCAGCGTCATCAGGAGGAAGACGGACTGATTAATGCTTTCGTAGGCGTAAATTGTATACACTTTGTTGTGGAGCGTTCACTTCATCTACGATAGAGGTCGCCAGTGTGCAATATGTTCTAGTTACGTCGGCGGACTTTTCTGCGACATCTCTCACTGGTTGAATGAATATTGTGAGAACAGGGCGCCAAATACTTGATAGTTTGTAGCTGTCATCTCTATTGAAATTGGGATGTTTGTGTATTTCAATGGACTCCCTCACTAATCTGGGTTCTTTTGATAAGATTTTCGTCTTGTCAAATCTGATGAAGTGACAGAGATTCCCTTTGGATGCATGTTCGCAGATTGCCAATTGGAGTTGTTGTTTTTAATTGCTCCAATATGTTGTTTAAATCATAAACACGGATCCACAAAACTCATTAATGGTAGTATTATTCTGGCACGAGCGATAAGCGTCCGTTACTTACCTGTAATGGGAATTTATTAAAAAATTCTTCGATCTGATCAATCTCTTTGACATAATAACACAATATTATCGCTCCCCGCGTCATATCAAAACACCATCCCCGTGAGGAGCCCACCCCGCTCTCAATAAATATCTGCTCATCATTGTGTTTGCCACCCCCACCCTGGAAGGGGGAGGAAAGCAAACTGATTGATTGGATTGAATTTTGATTGATGACCAGATCCAGCGCACTGCCTGCCGGGTGCCCGTAAGGGATGAGCGCACCCCCCCGTGTAAGGTACTCATCGTTAGCCTTCATTAAAGACTTTTTCCGCGAAAGAAACCGCTTTCCCGAAAGGAAAAAAATAACGTATCACTGATAAAAAATAAGTCTTTAAAAATTTATTTAACAGATGAATTTTAATATAAATATTATATTTTTAATTTTTTTATAATAATTGAATCATTCTTACAGATCTTATTACTCCCTTTCTTTTAACTCGTAGGGTCTGCGGTTTGTTGTCTGCTTGGATCGATTTTTAACCCATTTTCCGTGATCCAATCGAGCTGAAACTTTGCAAGCAGACTCGTGGCGACGACAAAAATGATATTACAAATTTTTTTTTAAAAAAATTAATAATTATAGTTTAATTTTGGATTTTTCGAAATTTTCATGGTTTTTCCAAATCGGAATAAATACAAATGAGTGCTCCCGACGCGTGCAGTAGGCACGAAACCTGATTCAATGAGAAAGAAAGTATAATAAAAACTTGGTTTTTATGGTTTAGTTTTTTTACGATCTCGCTTGTACGGTCAATACAGTAGTGTGCGTGCAAGGCGTGCATTATTAACTAACTAAATAATCATCACACCGTTTCCCCGTAGGGGTAGGCAGATAGGATAGAACGCCATATTCCTCTATCTTGGCACACAAATTTTGCTTCGGTTACATTCATACATCTTCTCATGCACGCTCTACGGTTGTTGAGGCATTTAACAGGGCCATCCTCCAAAACTTGTAGAATCTGATCATGCCAGGTCTTTCGAGGATGCCCTCTATTCCTATTACCTTCAAAACTTGTCCTCTATATTTTCTTAACCATCCTTTCCTCGCGCATATTTTATACATGACCAAACCATTAGTAGCTTTATTAGCTTTCGATATACCGATTTACCAATAAGTATTTGTTTTTTTACAACTTTTGTTTTTTCCGCGTTTTGTTTCACTTACGCCTGTGTGCGTGAAACAGAGCGCGGCCGGACCGACACGCTGCACCCTAGCACACTTGGTAATTCTGGAACGCACGGATGGCTATTCTCTTTTAAAATAATTTTTTGTATCGATCCTGAAAATATGGGAATTAAGGTGTTTTATTCCCGGACTTGCAGGACCGAAAAATTCTTCCGGATCCTGGGATCATATTTTTCCTAGTTGAGATTCAATTCTAGACCTACTGATTGTTTTTTACGCGGCCGCAGATTGTATGCACTGCTTGAAATGTGTCATTTCCTTCTATGCTGGGGTTCGTTAGTGTGGTATTGATGTCATGTGAACTGACGACGTCTTCGGGCTTTTATGCGACGTATTTTAGAGGTGGAATTATAAATGTGAGAAAAGGTCTCCATACACATGATAATATCTTAATGGATTCTCTTACCAATACGATTAATGAACAGGATTTTTGTTTTATTAAATCTGATTTCCTTTGATGCAATTTAATACAATCTGCGATCGCGTAAAAATATCACTACGTCCTTGACCTCCGTAGCGATAGGGCTTTCTCTTGAGGATGCTGTGATGTGACTCCAGCGAATCGTCAGAATCGTCAAATCTCAACACATCTATACGCTTCGTATAGAATATCCGTTTCTTTTCAATATCTCAATATGCCAAATGACCATAATATAAACCTTAAATATTTAGCCTACGCAAGTGTTCTCATTCTTATATTAAATAATTATGGGTTAATAATTTAACGAGTATTCATATTTACCAGTAATATTTACTGCACTTACTTGCCTCTAACGCTTGGCTCTAAAGACCATTTAGATCCATAGCCGACCGCACAACGTCTCTCCAGACATCCCTGTCTCGAGCTGCGGTCCCCCACCAGGGGATTTACAGCCGCAATGTATCTTAGCTCTCTATCTCTAGCTCACTCTACTCGCTCCTCCCAGTTTTGAGGATCCCAGGGGCCGCTTTCAGCTGAATTCTCTTCTATTGCCTTTCGAAGTGTTCCGGAGTCATAGGTTTGTATGTGCCAAGTGTCTGGTGCGCCAAGTAAACTAGTCCAAATATCAAATACTTTTTATAAAGCGATATTCACAAATTACTTTGTGTATCTAACGCTAGTGGACAAAATAATTAAATAAATTAATCGAAATTGGATAACGCGCCATTCCCGGATAAAGTGGAGGATCGTTGGTTCGAAACCCGGTAGTAGCTTAAATATTAACGTTAATATATTTATAATATATTTATTAATATGGATATTAATAAAAAAGGGCAAAATACAGAATTAATGAATATGTTATTAAATAAAAGAGACTTATTTTGATTTTGGTAATATTTGTATTTGTTGATTTGTATTTGAGTTTATAAGATCTATTGTAATTAATTAATATGAATGTATTTCTGGTAAATACAATTTATTTATATATATGTATTGGTGCACCTACAGACAAATATCAATGTGATGTTTTGTGGGTCTGAGATGTAAAAAAAAAAAAAAATTAATAAATAAAAAAAAAATAAAAAAATAAAAATTGATTTTTCTGTATGTCTCTTCTAATTGATTAATAAATTTGACAATAATTCACAGACCTTTGTTCCAAAATTGCAACGTCACAGTAATAATCTGTTTTCTTCTAATATATATATATATGCGTTGAATCAATTAAAAAGAGACTACACATAAGGTCGAAAATTTTATGATTAATTTACCAAGCTGCCGTGGCGAAATTGGATAACGCGCCATTCCCGGATAGAGTAGAGGTCCGTTGGCTTGAATCCCGGTAGTAGCTTAAATATTTTTTCGTTAATTTGATTTTTCTAATTGATCAACGCATTTGTTCAAAATAAATGTATTTCCCCGCACATTCAGTAAAACAAAACTTTGAGTAATTTTATTTATTTATTTCAGCACACACAATGAGAACAAAGTTATGTAATTTTACTTTAAGATTTTTTTATTTTTATTTTTCAGTGAAATAGATTATTTTTTAGTTACTAGTAAAAGTTAATGTGTGGGGAACAAAAGCAATAATGTATTAGAAATATAATATGGATTTCAAGATTTTATTGGAAATATAGCTTATAAAGTATAAAGCTTATAAAACAAAATAAAAGAGTAGCTTGTTGGTGTTGTGGTTAGGTCTCTCGCCTCGTGATCCAAAGGTCGAATGTTCGAATCTCACTCCAGACAAGCAAGTTAGTCCTATTTTCATAGCACAAGCGTATAGCTTAATTTGAAAATACTAAGAATATTGATGTGACACGAATTCCGTGTTCGCATCTCTATTTAATAATATATATATATATATATATATATATATATATTATATAGAAACGTGCTTTTGGAAGTGATACATACATAAAATCTATAATTCAGTCTATTCTAAATTAGTAATCTTCGGTTACTGGATTCAAATTTTTTTAAATTTACTTTTAACCCACATATGATAATAATTTTTATTTCAGCTCGCCATTTATTTTGTGTATCCGTATGATATAAGCTGTTGTTTTGATATGAGCTGTGAACTACTATTTTGAAAAATTAAACAATTTTTATTAATCAATTAGAAAAGACATACAGAAAAAATCAAACTAACGAAAAAATATTTAAATGCCACCGGGAATCGAACCACGGATCTCCAATTCTACCCGGGAACGGCGCGTTATCCATTTCGCCATGGCATTCAGGTAAGTTAACGAAAATTTTTCAACCTTATACGCAGTCTATATTTAATTGATTAACATTTTTATTCGATTTTTAAAGCAATCCACTTTTTTATAATGCAATAGTCACGAATACCTTCGCGTAGCTGTCGCTAGCTAACAATTTTTATTAATCAATTAGATACAGACACAGAAAAAATTAAATTAACTAAAAAATACTTAAATGCCACCGGGAATCGAACCACGGATCGAATTTTCTAATTGATTAATAAATATTGTTAAATAATTCACAGAACTTTGTTCTGAAATTACAACTTCACAATAAGAATGTGTTTCCTTTAACTACTATTTTGCATTCCCTTCTTTGATCTTCTTCTTCTGTTTGCTTTTCTCCTTTTTTTTCTTGCATTCTGCATGATACTTTGTAATTGCAAGAAAATTTTAAAGAAATATTAATATTTTTATATGTAGGTATGTTCTGAGAATACAATTACTAGATAATGTATGTTCTTACGATGGAATCGGTGAACGTTACATTTTTTAGAGTGATAACTTAAGCCAGCTCATACAGGTCATAATCCCTGGGCCATCCTATAAAAAATACTTCCATACACGTTTCTCATATAAATAGCTTCGACTCTGTGAGACATCTATAATTTACGTTAATTAATGAAATACTAAGGCGACTAAATAGACAACAAAGGCAACCTATCTCAGAATAGCTAATTTTATATACCTGACGAGGTATATAGTGGCTGAGAGGCTTGCTACATATTATTTTATAATTATATGTATGTATTTAATTGTTATGTATCCTAGAAACACTGATTTATCCACACTTTCCACAATAAAACACTGCAATTGTCCTGGAACACGAAAACCCTATGAACTTTGAATCAAACAAAAATATTAATTTATCAAAAAGCTGTCGTTTATCCCTGATTGCTTATTTTTACGTCCTGCGGGAATAATGTTCATCGAATAAAATAAAACAAAAACTAGTCTGAATTGTTACGAGTACGCCGCTGGTCTGATTGATCTCACCGGCTCATATCAACCCCCACTCTTCAAGTAAACATAAAGCATAGTAATGGCTCGAACGGCAAAAAAATCTCTTTCCATTACGGCCATTGGTATAAATTTTGACGAATTTCTCATTACAGAAACAATCTAAACCGAAACACAAAGGAAACTCGATCGAGTTTCTCTACGAGACCGCATTAAAAGTTTGTGTGTTGTCTTTGAAATAACTTGTATTCAAGTACTAAATTCATTTATACCCTCCCCCACCGGAAAAGATTAGGATCAAAAGTTAATAATTTTGGAACCATGCCCCATTGAGCCTGTTTGTATATTTTATGATTAATTTGATATACCGGTGTTATATATAATTAAGATATATTACAGATGCTTTATGGAGACGAAATTATATTATGAAGTAGATTTGGAAGTCTTTAGGTGTTCATAGGTCTTACGACCTGTCGTAGGGCTGGCTTAAGGTATCGCTTTACACCATTGCACCCATGATAGAATACCACATTTATGAAATTTTTGGAATTTGTATGTATTCAAGTTTTATATGTATGTTGAATATAGTGCTTCACAGAAAACATGTGATATAGGGGAAAGGGTAACTTAAATCACGTAAATAAGTCGATTTTAAATGGTATATCCACCATTTGATAATGGCCTTACAAGCCGAAACAGCTGTCATATTTAAAATAACACGCAACCTGCAGAACTTAATAATAATATTATTTTAAATTTAATTTATTTTACGTTTCATTAAAAATAAAAAGTGTAATATACACAATGTAACATTCACCGATTCCACCAAGAACAATCACACATCAATCATTATTTGGTGTGTAATATATTTCCTCTTGCTTTTCTGTGGCAGTGATTTTGTGAAAAAGGACGGAAATGCGTAACAGGAAGACGCCGGAGAAGCGCTCGCGATGGGAAAAAAATCATCGTTTATAAACAAATCAATGTCCAGCCAGTGCCATCACAGTGAAGACGCACACTTCCAACAGCCAGCCCTTCTGATTTTGTATATATGTTACGTGGCTGGTGTCAAGCGTGTGGATGTTGTATATATGTTGATATATTTTGACTTGTATCTTCGAAACTATCCAATTGAAGGATCGAAAATGGCTTACAATAATCTTGGGTGATTTACAATCTTTGGAAAACATCTACAAATGCCTGTTACAACCGAGAAGCAACGAGAACCTTCTTCTAAATACTAGAATAATCAATAAAGTTCGAAAATACCGGCATTTGCAGGCATAAATAGCGAGTATCTAAGCCGCCGAGCAGTTGTCATGTTTGACAGTCTATTCAGTGTGAAGTACGCGCGTGCCATGAAACGACGCCCAAGGTGGTCAGTCGTGAATTGCGAAGCGACAGATATCGAGCGAAGTACCTAACTGGCGTCGGAAATAAGCAATGAATACTACTTATCTTCTAGCAAGTGATAAATACGTATTACCCAGCGATAATGAAGTATTCATTTACGAGTGATATACTGCAAAATAGTGTAATTTGAATACTAGCTTTAAGTAAAATTCGTTTTAAGTGAATAATTAATTAATCATTAAATAATAAATCACTAATTAATTTCCAGTGTTTTAATTCATTCTTCCCGCAGCCATGACACGTTACAGTGTGATGATTTTTATGATTTCGAAAACTAATGAGAACACACTAGATTAATCTGAATTCCGATAGTAAATATGCTTTTGCACTATATAGGTTTTTTCAATGCCATCTTATACACGCCCTGCTGTTACATAATACGGACACTTACAAAAGCCAGGAGAAAGAAGCTGAATGTTTTTGACAGATAACGTCTCCGAATAATATATGGGTCGGTGGGAGAAAATCAGACTGGACAGTGGCGTACTCGCAGCAAATCAGAGTCAGTACATTTTTTAATCAAAATACTGAAACACTTGGGGGGAAAAATGGCATGAGTAAAGAATGTTGTATTCAAGAAAAGTGACGGTGTTCGAGGAGGAAAAAAGTAAGAAAACGCGTAAAATAATAGTAGGTTATTAATTTTTTGGCCAATAATTGGGTACCGACCACTTTCCCAGGACCGTTTTATTAGCTTACGCTGACATATCGGTCCTTCTCATGCGTCGCCTAGTTGTTTTCTAGTCGCCTAATTTTTTGGCCAGGTGAGAACGGGTCTGCTGCCTGGCCACCCTTTGTTGATGAGTCTCTGGATGCTAAGGAGCTATTGTATGATCCAGGAATACGTAGCTGACTAAAGGTGAAAAAAAAAGAGACAAATAAATTTTTTTGTTTGTGTAACGTATTTATTATTGTTCCTGAATTATCCTTCAGCAAAATTTTGAATGCGTTTTTCTCGAAACGACGTTTTTTAACCTGATTGACAACATATTAAAAAATATATACATCCGATTTGCGTGCGCCAATTCTGAAACTATTCGAAAATCCAGTCTCTATGGTACCACGTAGGGATTTTTTTTTATAAACGGCCTCCCTTCTATTTTTTTTATGAACGGTGAAAATCGGAAATAAAATTCGCTGGTCCGCCATTTTGTTTTTTAGATATCGAAATTCACCTGCGTGATGCTGTAAACCTATATGTCTAGTTTCTAAATATATTTCTATTTTATTTTTCTGATGAACCGTACGGCTTAATCGCTGTCAACCGCCGAGCAGCAATTTCGTCGAAGTGTCCTCTTGACTATATTTTAGATTCGAGTAAAAAAATTTCTACAGTCTTCTATATGTGCAGTCAGTCAGTACAGTACAGTCTTCTGTATGTATATATTGACTACGAATATTAATAAAATAAATTCAATGTATCGTTTGTTTGAAAATAATTACGAAAAATACACCCTCGTACCGCGCAGAAACAGTGGTGTGGAGCCTTAAGGCGATCGTCTAGCAGAATGAGCAAATTTCACAAAAAATAAAAATGATTTAAAAAAAGTGTTTTTTAAAACATAAATTGCATGTAAACGTATTAACAGATTTTGCAATAATTATAACAAATTTAAGATAAACATTTACTTTATAATATTATTGAATAAAAAAGAGATCTTAACACGCCGTTCAGTCATAAAAGGACCATAAAGTCGAGCAATTTTCTTCATTTTTAAAACATCGAAGGTTTGGTAATTTATTAATCAATTATTTAATTTAGTTGATGACATTTTAATCAGATATTCGTATTAAAAATATATGTAACCTGATGAATAAATTTTAAAATAAGATATGTCCCTACAAAAATGTGATAAAAAACGCAAGAGAAGATATGAGAAAAAATTGTGAAATTTGCTCATTCTGCTAGACGATCGCCTTAAGTAAATTATCTCAAATCAAAAGTTCCAAGAAGTACAAAAAAGATGAAGTTACAATATGAATGAATTAAAATTCCATAGTTATTGTCATGGATGCTTAAAAAATTTCCACTCATAATCTAGACAGAAATGTACCTGTATTTATAGACTAGCTCTGTTACGAGTCTGTTTCAAAGAAGAAATTAAAATTTAGCTACATTGCTTGTGGAAGCATTTTTTCTGACCTCATTTATAATTATAAACAACACTGCAAATATTCAATGTTTGAAATGCATTTTTATTTGCATTGTTTGGATCGTTCTTTTTGTAATCAAATTTTTCCTTTATTTAGTTTCTTAAAGTGGTAATTATTGGAATCCTCTGTTTGATTTTGCGTCTACCTACTACAAAATTTATTTTTCCAGAAATTTTTGTTTACTTATTGTTTTACTTCTCTATGTACTGTATATTTATGCACTGTTTTACTATTTTTTTCTAATGTTACCATCTTTATCTTCCTTTCTCGGTGTATTTATTATTCATTTATAATATGTACGTTAAAAGTCTTTCTGGCAAAAGGTAAAGATAAAGAACATCGCCTTGTATGTTGACAAAATAAATATATATATTTTTAAAAGCACGCGTTTATTTAAGTGTACTAAAATGTAAAAAATAAATGTTAGGCCAAAAATTTTTTGTCTATTGATGCAGATATAAAGAAAGCACTTGCGGTTTTTTTTATGAGGCAATAAATACATTTAAATAATACCTACGTGTTTTTTAAAAAAAAAAAAGTTTTGTTGTCGATCTTGAAGATTGTGCTCACTTGCACTTGCCTTTCGCACTTGAAGTATACTTGCAAAAATTTAATTTTTAGTTTTTAAACTATTAATTTACGAAATAAAGTTTGCTTGTGTAGTATATAATTTCATACAAAATCATTTCGGTATGAAACTAGCACCGTCTTTTTTCTGGCGAGCTCAGAAACGAATTTCCCATATGAAACTTTAAAAAGTTAATTATGATGGATTTATTGACTTTCTAGTTACTCCGATGATTGATTTATGTACTGTCATCAAGTATTGTTATGTGTGAAAAATTTCAGCTCGATTGGACATTGGAAAGCGGGAGAAATATCGATTAGAAGATTCCATCTAGACAAATAGACAAATAGGTGAAGTGAAGCGTGGTAAAATTCTATAGTATTTCCATTCGTAATTTTATTTATGCGTTCTGAAATAATGCCGCACAATTTCATCGGTAAAGATTAAATTTTTTTTTGATAAAATGAATTTCTTTGTTATATTATATAAATCACGTTTCTCAAAATACTTAAAGTACCCTCTTGAGAATTAATTCCTAAGTAGCACAAAGTGGTGAGTATTGGTTAAAAGCAATCGGCTTGCGGTGATCGATCCAGTAATCCGCGGGTGAGTACTCCAAAAAGGTTTATTCATCGAGAGCGTAAGGGCCGAACCTTTTTTGTGTAAAAAATCATACGAAGCTGTAATACACTTCATAAAGGTTTATTAAAAACTAGTACTTCAATTCCATCGTAGAAAAAACGTAGCAATATAGAAAAGTTTAATTGAGAATCGGAACGTATAAATGCTACTATAATCAATAATCCGTTCTATTTAATTTAATGATTTGGTGTATAGGACAAATTTGATTTGCGGTAAATGCCTAAAGTTAATTACACGTTTTTTTTTATAAGGGTTAATATTGAATTGGTTCAAATTGCTGGAAAGTTAATCATTATATGATGAACTTTTATAGACAAAAAGTGTTGGTGTTAGTTCTCCTTAAAAGATAGATATATGTTATTATTGACTTTTTTGGAGATCATTCATTTAATTTTACACGATTTTTTTATCTCTAACGGATTATGCAGCGTTTTTCATGAGAGCGCTTTAGCGGAAATTTTTTCCCAACTTGATTCTAATTGATAATACCGTTAATTCTCAGCTCGTATAGTGTGCTAGGGCAATTTTGAATATACTAAAATTATTCTGGAGAAATGCTGATCATAACAGTAAAAACCGCATACAAAAGATGAGCAGACGTTTGCTGGGGAATTTTTTTTATTATATGTATTGATTAATTGTAAGTAATACAAGATCCATCCACGAAGATGAACTAATATTAATTAATTGTAGTATATACAACAAATAAATAAGTGAAGAGGTTTATCTATTGCTTATTTTTGGTAGGATTTTAAATTAGACGTTTGTCAGTATTATTATTGTCACCCGCTGTTTTTATCTTACCTTTAAACACATTTCGTGTGCCAAGTCAGTATAGCGTTAGCAGTCAGTAGTCGAAGATCGCGTCAGTCGTTTATTAACGTCGGATTTATTTTTTTAAATATATTTAATATATATAATGTGTTCTCTCGGTTGAATGGATCTACGTCTCGTGATGTAATCAGTTCGCGAATGATATTAGAGACAGATTATTATTATATAAGAGTGATATTAGAGACAGTCACAAAACAGACCAGAGAAGAATCCAGACTAGACTTTAAGGTGAGACAGAATCCCTTGTTGTTTATTTATTCTTATACTTACATATAAAAATATTGTTAAAATAAATTAAGCGTTGTTTCGTTAACAGAGTGGAAATTCACGATTAACACAATGATTTATACAAAATGTTTTATTCCACTATTTGAGTTATACAAGCCTAAGCGCTTTTGATTAATAATAAAAATTCTAATACCTGCGTCAACCCCATTATTAAAATAAGTATTGTATGCAAAAATTAATTACTGTTGTATATGTCCCTCCCTCTCCATCATCCCTTTACTTTCTATTTGTCGGCCATATTGATTTACAATTAGTTCTAATATTGCCTCTGAAGATGATGGTTGTGCCCATCAAAAGGGCTTAGGCTTATATAACTCAAATAAGTAGAATAAAAAGTTATGTATAAATCATTGTGTTATATTGTTAAATTATATACTGGTGTATTGCATTCGTAGGCTCCATCAATTTATGGAAAATAAACTCTGCTTATTATTTTTTTACTGGCAAAACTGTTTCCATGTATTGATTTGGTTCTGTGATCTACTCTGCTGTTGTTTTAGGATGCTAGTTATTTAATAATATTATCTTCTTCTTCAAATATAGCAACTTATATTATTTAGGTACTTTGTATTATTCACTTTCCATATTTAACTTTTTTAATATTTTGATTATCTATACTTCGATTATTAAATTTTATTTTTGTTATCCTGACGAAGAAGCCATTGGCTTCGAAACATGTTGAATTTTTTTCAATAATAAAATGTTTTTTACAAAGTTATTTTATATGAATTAATAATAATACTTTGATTTTGCATTCGTTCATGTAAAATATCTCAAATATAATGAAAAATATCTGAAATACAAACTAATCAACTATCTATCACGCATCTAAATATAATAATTTCGTTGTCTGTCTGACCATCTGTTTGTTTGTTTGTCTATCCCCGTAACTTCGTGTAACGTCCGTAATTTCATTCGAATTCACGACTAAAATTAAATGGCTGGAGATGGGGGTTTGAACCCCGGGCCAGCAAACCCAAAGGCGGCAGTGATATCGATGTTGCTACCGCTGCCTCTCTGCGGACCGCAAAAAAATATTATAAATATATACTAGGGCTTAGAAAAGATGCCAACTATTTCATGTTCCGCCAAGTACAATTGCCAGAGCTTAAAATATGGCGAATGCCGGCAGGGGTAATATTAAAAAAAATGTTAAAATATTTTGATAAATGTCGTTATTAATATTTCATGGGTGTCGGCTATAAATAAGTAAATACTTATTCTTTAGGAACCGGCTTGTAAAAGTATTTTTTCACTGTTATTTTTGAAGGGTTACAGCAAGTTTAGTATACCCCTCTTCCAGATATCTCGCATATTTTTTTTTGCCAGGATTAAGGCTCACATTATTTTATGTAAGTATATTTATTTAATAATTTTCAGACAGATAATGTTTAGTGATAAAATGATTAGTGGTTCAAGTTGATGCAATGGCAGACTCGCAACGTAATTATCAATATTGAAAATATTTTCGGAAAATAGCCACATAAGTTTTTTTATTTGAATATGTTATATTCTGGCCTTACAGGTATGATTTAAATAACACTTCTTCAGATCTTAAATAATCACTCCCTTTATTTGTCTAAAGTAACGTAATAACCACTAAGGTGACCTTGGAAATCTGACATGTGTCATTATGTTGACACCTCTTTTATCTTTCGGCTGAGCCAAGGATGACACCATTAACCCAATTCATTGGTTATTGATGACGACATAAACTAAGAATCAGTTATCGATGAATGAGGACATTTTGTAACGACCAATTAAAAGACAGAAAAATGAGCTTACGCGAAACCTCGCAATCTGTAAAATTACACATACTTACCAACTCGTAGCGCAGTGGGTATGACACTGGCTTCCCAAACCGAGGGTTCCTGTTTCGATTCCCGGTGAGGTCACAATTTAATCCATGTGATTTCCTCAAGCCTGGGTGTTTTGTGATGTACTTTGCTTCTGTAATTGGGCCTTCTGGCCTATTATAACGTAAAAAAAATTAAAGAAAAATTTCATCTCGTACATAAAATTAAAAAAAAATATAAAATACTATTTTGAGATTGTAGATATGGTTATATAACCTTATATTTCACATGTTGTACACTTAAATTAATAAATGTATTGAGAGAAGTTGGTTCCTTCATATTTGCTGGCAGTTCATTGAACAATTTGAAACCTTTATACGACAAACTATTTTGCATTTCTGCCCGTTTTATTGGTGAATGTCTAAAATCTCACCGTCTTCTTGTAGGATAAGGGTGGACCTCAAAATAATATTTCATATTTTTATTAATATATGTAAGATGAAAATAATTGTATTTTGATTTTGTATATCAAGACTGTGATATTTTTTATAATTTGTTGCTTAACTGCTATTGAATAAAGTTTCTTAAGCATACGGATAATTGTTATACATCTCCATTTTGAATTTTTTTTCTCAGTTTCATTCCCGAAAATAATATTGATGAACCGTAATTTTTATGCTGAGTAAAATGGAATCAAAAATAATAATTTCGTTGTCTGTCCTTCCGTTGGTCCCCGTAGTTTTGTGTAACGTCCGTAATTTCGTTCGAATTCACAATTTAAAAAAACAAATCGGAGATGGGGCGTGAACCCGAACCGACCGTTCTATGCTGCTACGGTCGCTCCGTGGACCGCCAAAAACATATTATAAATATATTCTAGCGCTCAACAAAGATGCGAACCAATGTTCCGTCATTTTTGAAGGGTTACAGCTACTTATATACTAATTGCGAGGTTTGAAGATAAAGATTCTTTTTTATTCTGCTTTAAAAATTTGTTGGGCATTTTCTTTAATATGTATGAGAATGACGATAAATGAACTGGATACAAATTTACTATCTGGCAATTCATCTGAAATAATATGAATGCGTAATATCGTAAATTAATACAGATCTCAGATTCATATCTCTGTTCGTATCTCGAAGGAAATTAATTTGAGAACAACGTTCGTGAATTATTTGTTAACAATCCGCTATGCCGAGCAGTCAGATATTTAAACCCGCGAACCTTATCCGAATATAAATTGTTTCGATTATCATAATCCGAGTTTGCGTTTGTTTTGACGAAACTAAATGACTTTGCTAATGGAGGCTGCCTCGCCTTTCCGTCTCGCCCCTTCATCCCCCTCGTCCGCGATCTTCAAACGGAATACTTGACAGCTCGTCGCCCTGGTCGTGACAAAGGCTGCTCCCAGGGTCTGGAGACGTTCATCCCTTATCGCCGCCTCCGACTGTACAGCCCGGTATCGCGGGATAATCGAGCCGCGTTTTCGCGCAATGCTGCAATCGCTACCCCTCAGTGTGTTCTAGCGAAGGGAAAAACTTCATTTCAAAATGAAGACTACAACACACACACGTTCACCAGTTTGAAGACTACAAAGTGTACACTACAGTTGTAGTAAAAACTACTTGAAGTGAAGCAATTGTAGTACTACGAAATGAAGTGAAGTAATGAAGTAATTGTAGTATTAATGAAGTGAAGTAATGAAATGAAGTAATTGTAGTATTAAGGAAGTGAAGTAATGAAATGAAGTAATTGTAGTATTAATGAAGTGAAATAATGAAATGAAGTAATAGTGAAGTAAATTTTCAAATGAAGTGAAGTATTTTTTTCCCGAATAAAAATTTGGCGACCTAAAAAAAAAAAAAAAGGTCGCCAGCCAGATTTCTTCGTTCGATTCCAAAAACTTTTCAAACCATGGGGGGGGGGGGTGGGTTTACAGTTTCAGAGAATTTCTCGTGTAGCTAAAAAATCAACTTCCCAAAAATTTCTTCATAGCTCCCAAAATTTTTCAAACCATGGGGGGGGGGGGTTGTTTCAGTTTCCAGAGATTTCTTCATATATCTACATCAACTTTCCAAAAATTTCACGTAAAAAATACACTATTTAAAATGTGTTTCTCATACTTTCGATAACTTTGAAGGGTATGTACTTTGTAGTGTTCGCTTCGAAATGAAGTGTACTATTTGAAGTTTATACTTTCAATAACTTTGGTGTTTGTAGTTTGTAGTGTGCACTACACATCAAAATGTGCGAAGTGTGCGCTTCAATGTAGTGTAGTACTACATTGTAGTAGTGAGTACAGAGCGGACCCATCACTAGTGTGTTCGCAATAAAGACGAAGTGGAGATTTTCACCACAAACGGCTCGTTAAATGAGTGTATACAGGGTGTCTCATTGCTAGTAGTAAAAACTTAACAGGTGGATTCCTGCCTTGGTAATGAGTCGAAAATTTTCGGGGAGCTATGACCTTTAATTAATAATCACGGAGATATGCGATTGCATTTTGTTTTCAACTTATTAACTTACTTACTTGTAACTTATTTTTTGTTTCTAAAATTTTCTAAAACTTTTTTTTTCTAAAAGTTTCTAAAATTTTTTTCTAAAAGTTTCTAAAAATATTTGCCATTCAAGTTTTCCTTTTATATACGCGTGTAAAATATTTAACTTTTAAATATGGACCAAATAGTGTACATTGCTGCTTTTGCTGTTTACATAATTGCATATTACTGTCTTTGCTATGATGTTTCAGTCTAAAATTGACATAAAATCTTACTTTAGTGTGAAACAGCGATTTTTTCATGTGAAACATACTGGGGGGGTTTATTGGTTAAAGTGGATATTGCTATATTTGATTGTAATAGTGATTTTAAAACGTGATTTTGGAAAGGTAGAGCTATATTTTCTATAACGTTTTAAATACAGTACGTTTTAAATTAGTAATCCTCGGTGACTGCATTCATAATATATTTTTTTTTTTTGGATATTGCTGCCTTTGCTTTTATATCACTCATACATAAATGTTTAATTTGTGGTTTCCGCGAGTACAACTAGGTAGGTATAAGTTGAATTGCTGTCTTTTCTAGATTGAAGCGTCTGTAATTGGTTTTCTATCAGTCAAGTGACTGTACAAAAATTTTATGACTGTAATACGTATTTTTTTCTTTTTACCTATGTATTTTACTTGTTCCATTTATGACTTTATAATATGTATTATTTTATTTTTACCTATGTATTTTATACTGTCCCATTTATGACTCTATAATATATATTGTTTTCGTTCTACCTTTGTATTTTAAATTGTCCCATTTATGAATCTATAATATATCGTCGCTATATATATAATAAATTCTATGCGCCGTTTAGTACAGCGACGATATATTGTTTTTTTTCTACCTATGTATTTTATATTGTCCCATTTATGATTCTATAATAATATGTATTGTTTTCTATCTACCTATGTATTTTACATTATATCATTAACTTTTTATTTAACCATTATTTTATAGTGTCCCATTTATGACTATAATAATATATGTATTGTTTTCTTTCTACCTACATATTTTACATTATACCATTAACTTGTTTCTTATTTTATTTTATTACTGTATATTATAATGTTTCTTTATGTGTAATGATTTGTATTTATGTTTTTTTTTTTCAAATAAAGACTTATCTTAAACAGTGAACGGCTTTGTTCTAGCGGCTGTGCGCTTCGCAAAGGTTTTTACGACCGTTGCGGTGTAGCACGGTCCTACTCGTTAGTCGAAAAAAAATGTGAACCTGGAGACCATTGAGTGGGACCGATATGGAATCTTTTGCTATTAGAACGGTTCTCAGTAAGCGGTAGGTACCATTTACCATACAAAAATGGGCCTCAATGCATAATGAAATATAGGTAAATTTTGTACTCGTAATCGTTATCTAAGCGAGAAAGAGACAAAGTTATATGACCGCTTCACGCTAGATAATGCATCTTACGTGATGTTGACGCCTAGTATTGGTTATGTACACCGCGAACAGTATTTTGTAGTTTAAAATGATTTTATACAACTTCAATGAAACGTCCGTTTAAGATATTCCTTGTTCAATACCGATACTTACAGAGTGTTTCGAATAATGTAACAGTGAGCTTTAAACCCGTGCAAAGCGTAGATAACATCATAACCTCTTTTAACTCTGCCTTTTCAAAGATTTTCCTGGCAAACTTTCCTCTCAAACACCACCCTCCAGAAACTTTCAACTCTGACTCCGGCCGGGCCGGCACAGTCTCCCGCTCGCTGTTTGTGTATCGGGCTAATAAAACTGGCTGAGCTGCCAATACGACTGTGAATAAAATATCAGAAACAACTTTCCAACATTTGAATACGAAAAACATTTGGAATATAAATTTAGAAGAATACTTTTCGGCATCGGTGGATCGTATTCAAATAATACAGAGATATTTTTAACGTTTGGAGTGGCAACTTTGCGGTTAAACATTTAACTGGATACACATTTAACCACTGGTGGAACATTTGTTTCTGAGATATCTCTACATGAGAGAGTACGGGCGTTATCCTTGGCTTTACCAACCGAGTTTCTCCAGGGTATGCTTGACTACAATAGTTTGGAGACTAGAAGGAATGTGCATTTTTATCGATTGTTGCGCGGTATGATCGATAATCCTGAACACTAGAACATCTCAAAATCACAATCAGGTAAAAAAAAAAACAGGATATTCGCGAGTCATCTGCAATATACTGAAACTATTACAACGACTGATTTATTATAATAGACATAACAACAATTTTTCAAAATTTTAATTTTAATTTTATTTGATAGATGAATATATTTTTTTTACAATAAAGATGGTGACAGTTTTTACAATGGTATTTCTCTTCTACACGAGTAATATAACTCGTGAGAAGGAGGGGAGTATCATTTTACTTAAAATATATTAAATAGTAAGCAGTACATACTACACAATAAGAAAAAAATATAATACGCGATAGTCATAATGCAATTATGTGAGACAACAGTAAAAATAAACTAATAATTAACAAAAATTTAAAAATGAATATAGTAATAGAAAAAATAATGGAAAATTTTAAGCAAAGATAATAAATAACAGTAGGCATTATAAATTATATTAAATTTTAAACTAGAATGTTCTTAGGTTTTTACAGCCACTCAGAATCTTCAAGTTTGTGTTTACTGGGGTATTATGCCGTGTTGTTACGACCAGTGCGTCGCTGTTAAAGTCGGAAGGCAATGGTTACCAGAAGCGACAGATACAACGCGTCATAAGTACGAGGTCTGTTCGCCCTGAAAAACATACCGAACCTGAGTGCAAAGGCATCGCCTTTCTGCCTTTTGTCCAAAGCGTTACAGACAGAATTGCCAGAGCTCTCAAGAAAAGAGACATTAAGACAGTTTTTGGTACCAACTTCAAAATTAAGGATATGTTGAGATCAGCGAAGGATCGAGATCGCTTAGAAACAGACGATGTGTATAGACTCGATTGTCAAGACTGCGATAAAGTATACGTGGGGCAAACGGCGCGTACCATTTCCAAAAGGGTCAACGAGCACAAACGGGCATGCAAACTCGGTCATCCAGAAAAATCAGCACTGGCTGAGCATTTTCTGGATACCGGCCATCATTTTTCATTCGAACCGAAAATCCTTGGAAAGCCTAAGAGTCACCATGCGCGTCTTATCAAGGAAGCACTAGAAATCTACAAGCATCCGATAAACATTAATAGAGATGATGGTCTCAAATTAAAAACATCTTGGTATCCGGCGCTTCAAAGTCATTCTCGTCGCAGACTCCGCAGAGATAGTGATCAGACAACAGATGAATCATACATACAACACAATACAACACATCATGACTTCGGCACGGTATCGCAAGCCGATACTTAACCACAACACAAACATTCAAGATAACACATCAGCCCTGATGATGGACCCTGCAATGGGATCCGAAACGTCGGCCCGAAAGGTCGTAACAACACGGCATAATACCCCAGTAAACACAAACTTGAAAATTTTAAACTATCGATAAACCGTTTCACACCTCTAAAGATGTATAATGATGCTGAGCAGTTGTGGTTTGTATCAAAGGGATATGCAATTTACCAAGTGTTTTATTTTTGATACTTGATACTATTTGGATTATTAAATTTTCACAAATAAAAAAAAAAGTGACGAATGTACAAAGAAGTACCTACGCAGATATTGTAACAAATAACTCATCTATTTCCCCTTTCCGTATTTTATTATATTGTCACATGATCGTGGCTGTGGGAGAAAAATGAAACACTTAAAATTAATTAAAGTTTTATTCATAACACTAAATCACTGGAAATGAATTTAATCCAAGCACTGTTTTCAAATTCACTCCAAATGTTTCTAGAATATTTCACACATTTAATTCATGAAATTCGCTCTAGAATATTCGATGCACTTTTTATCACTCCTGAATAACATGTCTCTCATACACTAATACGTGTTACTTAAATTGCTCAGGTTTGCACTACAAAACTTCTCACTTGTCGGTAGGTATTTGTTGGTGGGTAGATTTACTATCGCCGGAATCGACACATGCCGCACGGTTTCGCTTTCCATGGTGATAGCCCGCTGTCAACTATGGCGTACATTAAATGCGCAGTAGCCGGTCAATATCTTTTTATAGTTAATGTCACTGTCTCAATGTTTCCAGAATCCGGTGGACCATTAGAGACATTTCGATAGTACGTAATTCCTTCTAATTCTATCATCTCGTGACAATATATTTATTGTTATTTTTATTACCTAAATGTGATGTTTTCTCATATCTTTTCTAAATAATTAAAAAAAAACGTAGTTAAGTAAGGACATCTACATTCAACGTTAAATAATTCCCGGGATCCAATATTTTCAATACAGTTCGATAATGTATCTATACTTATCTATATCTATACTCTCTTCTATACGAATAAATACTTATATATAAAGAGGTAAAGTGTAAGAGTTTGTAAGTTTGGATGTAGGAGGTAATCTCCGAAACTACTCATCCGATTTCAAAAATTCTTTCACCAATATTTAGAGTGAACCTTCACGGTAGTTTTTGGCTATATATTATCTAGTTAAAATAAAAGGGACTTTCGTGGTGACCTATTTTACAACTAAATTCGAAGAAAAATCGTCGAGCGATGCATTCTTTACGAACGTTGCCTTAACGGTAAAAGATTTTTAAACACTGTCTATTAAGAAGTTGTAGAACTCAAAACGTTCTATAAAAAAAGTCCGCGATGACATATATCTCTATGTTAAAGTTAATACATAAATTAGTAAAAATTAATGTATATTATAGATGTCTCACAGAGAAGAAACTGTATATATATATTTTTTATTAAGGGAGAGTAGGTATAGAAGTCTTTTTGGGTGTACATAGGACTTACGACCTATCGCACGGTTGGCTCAAGTGATCACTTTACACATATGTAACTTATGCAATTTCCACGCGTGATAGAATACCATGTCTATTAATTTTTGGAAGTTGTATATACTTCAATTATAATTAATAATTTCAATTACAATTATTAATTGATTATTGATGTCCCTGTGACAACAATCCAGTTCTGTTCTGAAAAATTTGGACATACCCAAAATATTCTTAGTAAAAATCTACGCGTGCGAAGCGACGGGCACAGCTAGTCGGTAGATAAATTAGCAAAATGCATATTGAAACGGTTATCAATCAAATTGCACCTTCTTAGTGTCGTTAAGGCTATCAGTCATTATGCTGACAGGCTTGTTTGTTCAAGGGGTAAGTCACTCGCCTGATGATTTTTTGGCTAGGGTTCGAGCCTCGTAATGGAAATCTACCAAATTAGTCTCATTTTATATTACTGACTTTTATTTTTTTTGTTTTTTTTTTATTTATATATATACAGGGTTATTTGTAAAACATTAATAACCTCGCAGGACTATATTTCTGCCTTGATTATGAGTCGAAAATGTTCAAGCTATCATGACCTAATATCAATAGTTATGGAGATATGCGACATCAAAGTTTGCATTTTTTTTTCAATATTTCTGACTTTTTTTTGTAAAACGTTGGACTATCATTACAGTAACTAATATCAATTACGAAAAATTCATTCGTTTCAATACAAGTTAAATAAAATGATTAAAACCCTGAAAAAATTCCAATTGGAATGTTTTCCAATTGGAATTCGAAGGTTTTTATTTTTTTATTTGACTGGGGAATAAATTTTTCTTACTCGATATAAGTTACTGTAATGATAGTCTAACGTTATTCAAAAAATAAGTCAGAAATATTGAAAAAAAAATGCAAACTTTGATGTCGCGTATCTCAATACCTATTGATATTAGGTCATGATAGCTTGAACATTTTCGACTCATAATCAAGGCAGGAGTATAGTCCTGCGAGGTTATTAATGTTTTACAAATAACCCTGTATATATTTTTTATTTCTTATTATATATATATTTTTTACAGTTTTTTAAATTTATAGTTATATTGTTTAAAATATTTTTTTACAGTTTTTTACAGTTTTTTACAGCATTACAATTTTTTTATATATATATTTTTTTACAGTTTTTTTAATTTATAGTTATTTATAGAAATAATGAAACAAATTTATAGTTTGTTTAATGTAGAATTTAAATAATTAAAATTCTATATTAAACTTGTCTGTCAGTCTACTTAGCTGAAAGTCCTTCAAATATTACCGAACATCACATTTCCGACATACAATATGAGGTTTTATTTTTTCAATTAAGTAGATCGACTGTCGATTATCCGCTGTTTTCCCTGGCGCCCTCGTTATTATGTTTCCCAATATTGTAAAATCTTGTAAATATTATGTTTCTCGCGGGAAAACAATTCTCCATAATAAACGCTTGAGTTTTTCCATAAAAACTCCGCGAAACTCTCCCGGTTAATGGAAATGTTCCGAACACATTCCAAACAATCTTCATTTGGAAAATAAACCGAGAAAATCAGAGTTTGAAGGCTGCGCGGGCGGCTGACATCACTCAACACTCAACTAACACAATAAACCAATATTTGGGCAGGCTGTCTCAACATCCCCCGACCCTCCCCTGGGGCAGTGTTGGTGTACAACTACTTAGCCAAAGACAATGTTGAGACAAGACGTATTATACAATGGGCTTTGTAATATACAATTCAGCAATATTTTTTTAATCAAGTACAAGGATACGAGTAGGTAGTATACTTCCTACTCAAACATTTCTATTCTTCTAATACATTTTAATTAAAACCGATTTGTTTTAACTTTTTGATTACATATATACGGTAGGTTTATTGTTTATTATTCCAACCAATAATTTAGTGTAACGGTTGAAATAGGTTTCCGGAATACAATATAATATACAATAATAAATCTAACTCTGTCATAACTAGTGGATTAGAACAGTGGATGGACACCCACCGCATTCCCAGGACCGTTTTATGAGCGAAAGTTCCTATATCGGTCCTACTCATACGTCGCCAGGTTGACAATTTTTTTCTCTAAAGGCCATCTCCGTGTCACGTCATGTAAAGGGCGACTGTGACCCGGAGAGACCTGCAATAATTGTAAATTATCAAAAAAAAAGCAAAAAATACATGTAAAAATAAATCATTCAGATTACATATAGCAAACATAGATTATTGGATTAGAACAATGAAAGTTTTAACATGGTTTTAGGAAAGGTTGAATCTAAATATCTTTGAGTCACTGATTTTGATTTGATTTGATACATATATAATATATATATAGATATTATATATATATATATATATCTTATATTAATATATATTAAGAGGTAAATTTTCTCGGTTATCCCGCGTCAGTTGGTCCTAAGAAGGACCATTGTACTCCCGACGTTTCAAACACATCACACTGTTCGTAGACGTGGTAGTCTATCGTGGATGGAAATGGTTTACGTTTCATTGAGTAAAGTAATCACTTAAGCCAGCCGTATGATAGATCGTAAGACCTATGAACGCCCAAAAATACTTCTTTACCTACTTTCCCACGTATAAATATAGCTTCGTCTCTATGAGACACCTAAAATATATCTTGAATAGTGTTCTTATTATTGTGATAGGAATATTACGAGATCTTACCGAAATAAGAGATATTACTCTTATTTCGGCCTCTTTTCAAAATATATGCTTAGGAATAAGTCCTGCTTCTTGTTTTCACTGCACGCCCCTGCGAAACCGGTAGACGTAAAGTTACTCCAATCGGTTAATATAAAGTTTTTAAGTAATTAAGGTTAATAGATAAATAGGATTTCATTTGCCTCCTCCAGTCACGATCCCTTGAGAATATTAATATAAACTTGTTGAGATCTTCAATGTGCTCTATACGTGACTATGCTGAAGTATATTCATTCGTAGTTATACTCGTGTATAAGTTTTAGTTTTCGTGAGAATATGTCGAATTTGAAGTGTGTACGTGAGATCATTAAGTTTTTAGCTGAGCTTACGTGTAAATCCGTGACGTTATAAGTTTAAATTGCTATTGTACGTGTTTAAGGGTAGGAAAATAATGCGCCAAAGAAAATCACTCCATACGAGTGTATTAATTATTTTGTAAGCGGGCGAGATGACATTGAAGACGACAGTCGTCGTGGAAAACCGTCAATTTTAATTTTACATGAAAACGATGTCACTGTTTGCATAAATAAAGGATTTCTGAGATGGTTTGGTCATGTGGAATGTATGAGTGAGAAGAGGATGGTAGAGAAAATATATGAGGCGAGTGTTGAAGGCAGCAGGAACAGTGTCCACGAAAGGCCTGGCACGATCAGATACAAAAAAAATTGAAGATGGCTCTGTTACAGGCTTCAATAATCGAGCGTGCCAGCGTAGAAGAGTGTGGCGTTCTATCCTGTCTACCAAATGGTTAGTTAGCTAAACAAATTGGATGTACTTAAAACCTGCTGATTAATGGGTAACACCACTCTGTGGGAATAAAATTAAGGTATAAATTTTATAGCTTTTTACCAAGAGTTGATAAATTATTTATATTTTTATGAAACTTATTATTTAAGTATAAAATTTTTGAAAAAAAAATGAAGTTTTATCATTTCAAAATAATTGCATGATATTTTTTTATGTCTCAAACAAACGTGCAGCGGGGAAAGTTGCATATTAGTCACGGATGAGGAGCACCACGGAAAGAGACTGACGCTGCCATTTTGAGATTTTTTCAAAAATTTAAGAATAAAATAATAGTTTAATATGTACCTTAATAAGAGCCTATCATCATCATCACTTTTAACTCTACATCCCCTAATGGATCTAGGCCTCCTCAAAAGTCTCCCTCAACTCGTATCGGTCTTATGCCAGCTCTCTCCAGTTCAGAATCTCCAAGGCACACAAGTCTTTGAGGACGTTGTCGCTAAATAAATGCCAATAAAAAAATAATAATCTCTTCGTAAAGAAACACCCAATTTCTATATAAATTATATTCTCGCGGGGTAGTGAAACCCCTTAAATTTATTTTCTTATTATTTGAAATTTCCCCGTACTGTTTGAACGTCCTACGTAAATTTTTCCGAATAAATAATGCCCTTGAATAAATAAAATCGATGTAATATTTTAGACAAGCAAACGCATAAAATGTTACTGTCGGTATATTTAGTCCCGACGTCTATTAAGGGGATCAGATTAGCGTCCTTGGATGGATCCTTCTACTTAAAGGGATTACATCAATTTCCTCACCTTTTCTTTATGGCCCGAGGAGGACATCATTCACAGCCTGGGCGGTTAGCGGTTAATGGTAGATTAGGTCCTTAGCCCTCGCATACAGCCTACTTATACCTCCCTCCTTGTATACATCACCGGGATTATATCGATTTTCTTGGTCACGTAGGAAGAAATGATAATTTATCGAATGAACCTAGTTTATAGAATTTAGAACAGTCATTACTTGAGAGGCTTTTTTGTGATATTCATTTTAATTGTTTATTTATTTTTTATTTTTTTATTTATTTATTTAAAAAAATCCTTGTTTACAAATACTTAATAATAATTTAACAATAAAACATAAGATAAATTACACATTTTTTTTGTTTTGTTTAATTTGTGGATTATGCCACTCTACTAGGCTACGCCTGTCCCAGAGTGGCGTTATAGAACACAATTATAATATTTTTTCGAGTTCGTCAGTAGTATTTATTTTCATAAGGTAGTTATTATGTATCTACAGAGTATCAAGTGGAATGTTAGTGAAAGTTGAGCTAGTCATAAGTCCAAGTGTAAATATGTGTAGAATAATTGTTTAATGTAAAAAGGGTTAAAGTTTTGTTCAAGATTATTTTTTATTTTCCTTAATTAATTAATTAATTTATATAGGTATATATTTTTATTTGAAGACATTATTATGCAATTACAGTAAGTAAATTTTCGGTTGCTGTTCTACCTTTGGGGGTAAGTCAGTTGTTTGCTAAAGCTTTTATTTTATTAATTGAGTATATTCTGATTTACGGGAAGTCTGTTTTAAATATGTTAAATATTTTAGGCCCTATGTATGAGTAATTTTTTATGTATTTATATGTCATATTACATGAAATATATTACCGTTGCCTGCGATTTATGATTCAATTCAGTAATTGAGATCTGGTTTACATTAATTTCATTTGCATATTGTGGACATAAATTTAATATTCAAATCACTCGTATCACGACCACAATAATATAGAAATGAATTACATATCTTCTTCATTATTAACTCTGTGGTAGCATTATTTATTTTAATCAAAAGAAAAAACTTTTAAAATACCAGTATTTATTGAATTATCGTATATATTATCAACATGTTTCGGAGACAATGGTCTCTTCATCAGGATACAAGTTACACAAAAAACTACAATTTTTGAAGTACGGGAGTTAAAACACTTATTAAACTGGTTATTATTTGCCAAAAGGATTTGGTTATTTATAATATTTGATTAGCTTTAAAATATTATGTGATTAAATAATTTTTTTAAAAATAATATTCAGAAGAAAATAAAGATTTCGCAAATCAATTATAATTAACTTATATAATTACACATTAATTTTAGACTTTTAATCTATGTGTTCCTTTTGTACGGCGAAATTGAATGAATCATTTTAAAGAATTCCGCATATGCACGTGCAAAAATTATATAGTTTATGCCTACTGTTTTTTCCAGATAAAAAATTAATAAAAATAATTATATAAACCATGTGGGAGTTATAACCATAGAACTTTTCTTAGCGTTTTATATATATTTATCGTTCTCTATATTTTAACATTCAATTATTAAAATCAATTGGATAAGATGCAGTGCTTCAGAAAAATCCTCCACAAAAAAGCCTGTACCGGAACTCGAACACATAACTTTTTACTACGGTATCTATTTCTACTACATTTATAATACGTATCTATTTTTTAATCAAGGTTTTGAGCTATAGTAACATGCTTTCTGCGCATGTTCTACTCGAAGATTTTTGAGAAATGTTAAAATTAAAAAGTATGCAACTTTCAATAAAAATAAATACATTAACAAAGAACTGTGTTCTTGACAATCGCATCTTCATTAATAATATTTTAAGATTTCCTAGTCTATTTATTTTTCGGTTTTAATATATTTAATATCTATCCTTGTGTGGACAGTTTTCTTTTCGAGTGATTTAAATTTTTATGAACTTAGTTTTAGATACATTTATTAAAAAAAAAAACTTGGTTCGTCTGTGATATTCAGATATTCCGTGATATTTGAAACAAGCTTGACTTTGGCATTATTTCATTTTAAATGTTTGAAACAATGGATAGAATAAATGGTTTTTCCAATGATTACTAAATAAAATTGTGGTATTATTATTTTTAATAAAGAAAAAACACATTGTTAAATATTACTATTTATCGCATATTCAACAAATTTCAGGACCAATACTTGTTTCGTGAGGACTCATCGTACACTAAAACAAAAATTTAGACAAAATTAAAAATAATTTTAAGGGAGTTAAATAACTAATAACGAACTAATTTGAAATCAAATTTAAAAGGTAACCTTAAGCTTTTGCTAAGGGTAACCTTTTCAGGCTAGGTTATTTATAATATTTAATTTTCTATTACTAACGCATTTTCTAATTTCTAATATTTCAAGTTTTCTCTTTATAATTAATCATAATTAATGGAGCTTTTAGAATAAATTGAATTCAAAATATGGTAAATAAGCGTTGAATATTTAGTAATTCCACGGAATTATTATCCAATATTTTGCACTATATAAAGATGTTAGTCATGTTATTGGCAAAGTTAAGAAACAGATAGATTTAAAACATTAGGGATACCTACTTAAGATCATTAAGCTTTGTAATAATACAATAAATAACTAATATCCCTAACATTCCCTAATCTCTTTGAATTTATAACATTAAGCTCCATTATCGTTAAAGATCAAAATATTTTTTTAGTCCCGTTTGCTGACTAATTCTGCTATTTATAGATTTAAGCTTACATTAAGCTTTATTGTTTAATTTTCGTTTTTGTTGTAAAAAACTAAAGATACGGATACTGGTTCTATGAAACATGTACTCCAATTAACATAATTGTATGGAAACTTATAAAGAATTTTAAGACTTTTTTTGAGGTGTTAATATTCAAATGCTATTGCAGGACAGTTATCATTATTATGAGCCATGCAACGTGTATGGCGAAAGGAAAAGAGAATATATTGTGCCAAGAACCTTTAATAAATTAGATAAAAAATTCTTTGAGATGATGCAAGACAAAAAAACTCCATTGGCTTCAAAAAAGTACAAGCTAAAAGAATATATATTAAAGCTATGTACCTAATCTTACATTAATTTATAATTACATATCATGTATCACTTGTAAAAAAATATGCAACACTCGATAATGACCTACACTCGATAAAGACCTACTATCTTCATTATAAAATAAAAATTGTTGTCAAATATTGAAGGCAACCATGCCGTAAAACTGCTGTGCAGTTTGGCATATGTTTAATGTAATAAATATTAAAAAAAAAAATTAATAAATATATAAAAAAAAAAAAATCATCGTTATTATGTGTGTACAAGCATGTCCTCTTCTTTTACTTCCCCTTCCTACCCTTTAGCGCTTTATGCAGCATATTTTAGTATATTCTCTCATTATTCAACATTGTTTTATGTAGTATAATATTGATTGGTCTATGCTTTTGTTACTTACTTACTTACTTACTTACCATCACGCCGTTTCCCCGAGGGGGTAGGCAGAGAGGATAGAGCGCCATACTCTTCTGTCCTGACATACAACTTTCGCTTCGTCTACATTCATACATCTTCGCATGCAAGCTCGACGGTTGTTCAGACTTCTAACAGGACCATCTTCCAGTATCTGGTTAATCTGGTCATGCCACGTCTTCCGTGGTCGCCCTCTTTTTCTGGCGCCGTCAACACTTGCATCATCATATCTTTCTTACCCATTCCTTTCCTCATTCATTCGCTCAACATGTGCCCAAAACCAATGAAGCGACCTATTTGTATTCTCTGTATTATCTACGATCAGCTTTACATTCTTCCTAATATCTTCATTCTTTACTCTATCATACATGGACTTACCACACATACGTCTAAGGGACCTCATCTCCACTGCATTCAATCTACTTTCGTTCCTCTTCTGCCAGCTCCAGGCTTCACTTCAATACATTAGTGTCGGTACCAGAACTCCATTATGTACCGCCAGTTTTGCCTCGGTAGACATATTTCTATTAGAAATTATTGCATTCAAAGCACCGTTCACCCTATTCCCGGCAGTCACTCTCCTCTCTATATCTTTCTCAACATTCCCTCTTCTATCGAACATACTTCCCAAGTACACAAACTCATCTACTTGTTCCAAACATTCATTGCCTACTAGTATTTCACACGTTGTCTTACTTTCCTCCTTCTCGAATACCATTACTTTTGACTTCTTTACATTCATAATAAGGTCACTTTCCTTGCATACATCATACATTCTGCTAACTAGACTTTGTAGGTCTTGTTCGCTATTTGCCATTAATACCGCATCATCCGCGTACAGTAAACAGCATACAATCAAATCACTCATTTTCGCTCCTATATTCATACATTCCAGTTCTTTCACACAATTATCCATATACAAGTTGATTAGCCATGGAGACATTACACAACCCTGTTTGACACCTTTTGTTATATCAAACCACGGTGTGAAAGATCCATTGATTCTTACACACGCAGTACTCCCCTCGTAAAGGGATGCAACTGCGTCTATAAGTTTACTGTTCACCTTGTAATCAGAGAGTACCTTCCATAACCTTCTTCTAATAACCCTATCATAAGCTTTTTGCAGATCTACAAATGCACAGAAAAGTTTTTGGTTTTTCGCTAAAAACTTTTCCGTCAACACTCGTAGAGAGAATATCTGATCCATGCATCCTCTTCCACCCACAAAGGCTCCTTGCACGTCCCATACCTTTTCTTTCGTCATCGACCTTACTCTTTCTATCAAAATTCTTCCATACAGTTTGCCGACCGAGCTTAAAAGGCTGATTGCCCTGTAGTTCCCGCATTCCAATCTCGACCCTTTACCTTTGTAGAGAGGCATGATAACTGCTCTCCTCCAATCCAAAGGGGTATGGCTCTCCTTCAAACATTTATTAAATAGAGTATGAAGCCACGAAATCACTGATGGGCCACCAGCCTTGATATATTCGGCAGCAACGTTATCATACCCCACAGCCTTACCATTCTTCATATGCTTTATTGCACACTTTATTTCTTCCACACTTATTTCGCTGACTTCATTCTCGTCATTCATACTTCTCTCCGTGACAATATCGACGGATTCCTCTATTACAGCCTCCTCGCTCTCATACGTTTCCTGGAAATAGTTCATCCATCTATCTTTTATTCTA
>JADDOH010014166.1:0-25600 GCA_016648135.1 Agrypnia vestita | reverse complement strand
TATATATGTATAAACTTTTGTTAATTTTTAATTAACTCACTTTGTGACCTGATTTTTAGAGGGATGCCTAATTATAGAGACGCCTTCAATTACAACAAATATTTTTATGTAGAGAACTACGTAAAAGAATTTTAAGTATAAAAGAGTTTTAGGAAATAGAAACCGTTTGAAAAATGTTAATTTTCATCGTTTTTTTATACCTGGTATGAATTTCCTTACCTGCCTACCAATAAGTATTCTTCTCAGGCGGCGATCCTTTGTAGGTAGCGTTTTTGATCCTTTATTTAATTACTGGCAAGGTTTGAAGTTTTCCTTTTAGCGTTTTGTCCAGCCCTTCCTGGTCCAATTTCGGGGGACGGCTGGAATTACTTTAGTTTGCTGTAAAAAGGGGACTGACCAAATTGGAAACAATTTACAGCCCAGAGGCACCCAAGTGACAACAAACTAGCCAGTAAAAAAATAACATCCAACGGTACCTACCTTTATACCGAAAGGTTTTAATCTACTATTTTTTATGAATACTTGTAAAACATTATAGTTTATCACTGTATGTATAGACAAATATACATGTATTATAGGGGTGTCTCATAGCTAGTAGCAAAAACTTTCGAAGAGTCCTCCTCATTGAATTTGAATAGAAAAAAAATCTTAACACTTTAAGTGAAATGTCGACGGATGAAGATAAGCGACACCGAAGTTTGCAATTCTTTTTCAATGTTTTCTGTTTTCTGTAAAACATTGAACTATCACTACAATAACTTATATGAAATACCTATTTTTGATACAAGTCAAACAAAATTTCTTAAACCTTTTATTAATTTTGTTTGATTGAATTTTTTTGTCATTTTATTTGACTTGTATTGAACTGAATACATTTTAAATATTTCACATAAGTTACTGCAGTGTTTTTCTAACGTTTTACAGATTGTAAGTTAGAAATAATGAGAAAAAAAAGCAATCTTCGCTTATCCCCGTAATTGTCGACATTTCACCCATAATGTAAAAAATATATTCCGTTCAAAATTTTATGAAGAATACTCCGCCAAAGTTTTTGCTGCTAACTACGAAACACTCTCTGTATGTTAAGTTTGAGGTTTTTGCGAGCAATTGTGTATGGATAACTTGGGAATTCTGGACCAGAACGCCTTCGAGGGTAACCTGAGCCAACGTTTCGGCAAATTTTAACACTTGACATTGTCAAGTTTAGCTTGGTGTTGACTTGGCCTCAAAAGTTACGGTAGAACTGTATTTTCAGTGGGTGGTCCCAACAAAGATGTGGGCGATTACTATTACAATCCAAATGTATTCAGTGATGAAGCACATCTTCGGTTAAATGGATATGTCAATAAACAGAATGGCCACATTTGAAGTGATGATAATCCACAAGCCATGGTCGAATTTTTTTTTTCAGAGTTATTTCTTTCATTAGGGACTTGAGCAATATTATTCTTAGAGAATCATGGATTTGGAAAGGCCCAAAATTCCAAAACAATATATTATATAATTTTTATTCAGTCGTACTTATCTTTTTGAAGTCAGAGAGCTCTTTTGAAAATTTTGAAACAACACAACTAAAAGAGTACGAATAAATCAAAAAAATAATATTAGATTGCCAGTAATGACTTATTAACAAGTAGAGTAGAGCTTTTATGTACTTCTTGCAAACGCAAGGGTTGCCATCTACCCATAATTTCTGCAATTCAGTAACTTGTACTTTGTGAGGTTTGAATAATCCGGCATTAAGTTTAATCCAGTATAAATATATGAGCCATAAATTTCGGCTTTCGTCATTTCACAGAGCATTTATGTACAAGTAATGTACAATGCATTTATGTACAAGTAATGTACCATGCATTTATGTACAAGTAATGTAAAATGCATTTATGTACAAGTAATGTACAATGCATTTATGTACAAGTAATGTAAAATGCATTTATGTACAAGTAATGTACAATGCATTTATTTACAAGTAATGTACACTATAAGTTCGCGGAGCACCTGTTAAGAACCAGCGGCAAATGTGTTTGTATATTTGATATATTTATTTTATAATTAGTTCACACTTAACACATTTCTACAATTTTATTTTTATTTCAAAATTTTTTACATATATTTCATTAAAAAAATATTAATATAATGAACTTAATAACAATGTATTAATAAGAAGCTTAAAATATTTTAAATAACTATTTTCAATCATTCATTCATATCTGACGTTTATGCAATGGTAAGAACCTCCGCCTGTTACTAGATATATTTTTGAATTTAAAAAAATTAGAACGCAGCAACGAGGCGCAATATAAATTCAAAATTTATATTCTGACTTCCTCAGAACTTGAACCTGGAACCTAGGGTAAGGAAAGCTACTGGACTATCATATTAATTCGTTTATAATTTTTGGAACCAGAAAAACTTATCTATGTATGGGTGGCTTAGTAAACCTGTCTAAGACGTGTAAAGCTCTTTTATAAGCTGTTCTTATTCACATATGTTCACACAATTTACATTCAATTTAAATTACAATTACAAATAATAACAACTCTGTTTACTTTCACTAATTGTTATATATAATAATTATACATATAATAATAAGGCGGCCCTCGTAGCGCTGTGGGTATGATACTGGCTTTCCACTCCGAGGGTTCCGGGTTCGATTCCCGGTTCATGTGATCTATATGATTTACTCAAGCCTGGGTGTTTTGTGATATATTTCGCTTCTGTAATTGAGCCTCTTGGCCTGTTGAAGCGTAAAAAAATGTAAAAATATAAAATGTAAAATGTAAAAATATAAAATGTAAAATGTAAAAATAGCTTCCATGCAAACGCGTCATCTTCAGTAATCTTGCTGAAAGCAGCATTGAAAATTTATAATTATTACAAATAAAAATAATTGTTGATAAACGGCGTTTTTATTATTTTTAAATGTAATTTAAAAAGGCCTTTCAGAATTTTTCAAAAGAAAGTTTCGAAGAAAAATATTATGTCGATTTTAGTGATTGACAAGCTTTATATTTCTACCCAAATTATTGTTTGTATGCAGTGATTTTCGTATTTTCACAATTTTGATGGCTTCTCATACATAGCACAAGAGCTACAATCTGTATTATTTATTCAATATACAAAGGCTTTAGCTTCTACATCTTTTATTTTACTTCCTGACCGGGCAGGTGGCTCTAAAATATGTCCTGATACAAGTTAAATGGGATCCTCTGCTCTCTCCCGGAGATTCATAAACCAAACCTAACAGATGTAAGAATTTTTAAACAAATCGTATAAAATGCACGTATTTTCTGGTCCAATTGCACTTATATTTACAAACGTACGTAGAATTTTAAAATTTTAACTTTTATTAAATTGTATAAAATAAATTACTTTTTATTTATTTTGGTGTTTATAGCGTTTACTTTGTGATTAGAAATGACTATAAATTTTTATTAACTAAACAACTTTGTATTTACCACTTAACTTATGTGGTTAAGTGATTAATTCAATGTTGTTTAATTAATTAAAATAAATACTTTTTATTTCATCAGAAGGACGTTTTATATACCTGCTGAAATATATAACAGAATAAATGTAAGTAACATTTATTCACATGACAACTATTAAATATCAATCAATAAAAATGAATTAATATAAAAAACTGAAAAACTTTGTATAAACCACACTGATCACAAATTAATGTGGTTAATACTAAATTTTTCAGTTTTCTTACATTAATTATCATTATTGACCGATATTTTTGACTGTCATGTGAATAAATGTTGCTTACAATTGCAAAATAGGTGTTTTTATATCCCAGTTTATAAAACGTATTTTTATTAAATAAAAATAAATCTTTCATAAAAAATTAACATTTAACATAAAAAAATAATAAAGAAGAAATTGTCGAGCATGTTAATAAATTAAAATTTGACATTAAATCTACCGTAGATATAAATAACATTTTATAAACGGTTTATAGTCAGCTTTGTTAATGGCATATTCGGGAGATTTATCTACGCTTCAATCGCTTAAATATCAATTTTATGATGTCTCATTTGTCAAAATAGAAAAAAACTAGGTATATTATTCGTGCAGACATTTAAGTATTTTCATAATATAATAGCAATGCCTGTATATTAATTTGATAAATCAGCGGAAAATATGAAATAATTATTATTATCTTTATATGCTCTAGTATAAAAAATTATATTCATGATGTTTAACTTGTATAAAATTTACATACAACACATTTTATAGAATTTTTTTAAAACAGAGATATTTTTTGTTCTTCTGTAACTTTCTCTGGCTTTTCATTTAAGATCTTCATTGCACTTTACGTCAAAGATTTGTAAAATTTGGATTTCATCACAAATAACAGTATCATTCTATATCTTTGTCTAGTATTACGTTCGTGCTCACGTGGATTTGTATATTTTAAACTGGTAAATTATACATATTTCCAATGAGGATTTAAAAAAATATATAACATAAAATCAATAATTATATACCTATATTTTTTAAAGTATGCTGTTTAAATTTCATTAAATTATAGTTTAGAAAATACCTAATAATAATTTTCATATATTCTGTAAAACATTTTTCACCAAACACTGAGCTCAAATAATATAACGATATTATTGAAGGAATTGAAGTTAACTTTGTGGAGATTCATAATAATTCTGGAAATGGATGGAATGATAAATCTAATTAAGTTGAATTATTTTACATAACACATTAAAATTCTTAACTTTCAAGAGTGACAGAATCATCGACAAATGAAATATTCAAATAAGTACATATAAATATAGAAATTATTTGCTTTAATATTAATTACATTATAAAGCTCAATGTCGTCATCAAATTATTCAACCCAATTTCCAATTTTTTCTCATAAAAATTATAACATTATGGCTTAATATGTATTTTGGGTGTTAATAATTTTTAAACTAATTGTTGTCATTTTTAAAAATGTACGTTTAAGAATTCTTAAAAAAAGATAAATTAAATCTTTTTTGTCTAAGTTTCGTTTGTGCATTCTGGAATCCATGCATGGAATATTCTGGAATCCTGTCCACTATTCTGGAATAGTGTCCTTGTTAGATAAACTTCAAATATGCCAAAATACACGTTTGAACTTTCTCTAATTTAACGTATTCTTCACAGTTCATGCAGAAAAGCTACAAAGGCGACCACGATCAGAAAGCGAGTCACTGAAGCACATTTTGCAAATTTAGGAGCTATTGGCCTACACGAAGCAATTTACAGCAAGCAATTGCGCGCTGGTAGATTGGGAGTAGGTACATTATTGCTAAAGCAATTTGTTGCAATCATATTATAACCAATGTTCATATACTGCCGTATCGTAGACATCGTTCGCAATTGCAGAAATTAATCTATCTGATAAAATGTTTTATCCATGAAATTTAATTTTTATTTAAAACCACTTTTCATTAAATTCATATTATTAGTAGAGTATTAAAAAAATATTAAAAGTATAAAATTAACGGATTTTATTAAACATTATAAAATAACAATACAATGACAATGATATAAGTTTTTTAATATGTAAATGTACTTATTTACATGTTTTTTATTTAGATATTAATGGTTATTCAAAATGTTGGACTCAATTTAGTTACTCTACATTTCAAACATTCACTTTTAGTAAATATGAAGTTACATAATTACATTAAATAATAATATACATATTTAGTAGTATCCTCTTTGGCTGCACCGCAAATATCTTATCAGTAGTTTTTCTTTTCAGAGACATCCTGTCTACTTAAACTGGTGATACCAACAACAAATAATATTTCTAGCTGAAAGTTCAATGTTAAAATTAAGATAAAAGACGAGCTGCACTACAGTCGCCAACTCAGTTTAATAGATTTCACGAACACAGAAAACCTTGTACTGCATAGTAGCCATTTAACTCACAATTGACGCAAAATGGTTGTGACTGATTTAGCGGCGAGAATCTAAGCATTTGAACCTCCTCTTTCACTTGTTTTTGGAACATTAATAATTCAAGAAATATCGCTGTATATAATTAAGTCCATCATTTTGAACAACCCTGAATAGTATTTCTGTTAACATTTGGCATAGTTATTCAAAAGTAGAACATAAAAGAATTTTGTTTAAGGCGTACAAGCCGCATTTGTATTTTTTATCGAACCTTTATTTCCTATACCGTGTGCCAACCCAATCAGTCGCCATTTTGAGATTATCAGTGACGACATTTTATATAATCGGGCCCGACACTTCGGATCGGATAAATTACCTCCTGCCACATTGATTGATTGGGGTCAACCTGAGATTACTGCTAGGATGATCCACCTCACTTGGTCTACGTTAGAAGGGTGCTAATTTGACTGATCTATACTCTATGCACGATTAGTTTAAACCTACCTCGAAGGGTAGTTTGCTATCACAGTTTCTACCCGGGCTTACAGACAGACAGTTAAAGATTAATGTTATACATATTTGAACAAAGAATATATTTATTTTAAGTTAATTACAAGGTATCGTTTAGATATTTGCCGTGCAGCAAAAGAGTTAACATTTAAATACTATATTTTTAAACTTTATTGTGATTTTTATTAAATGTAATGCAACAAAATGTGAGCTATGTAAGTTATAACTACTCACTGAGATTTTTAGTCTACCGGTTTCGAGACGTGACAGTTTGTTCTGACGAAGAGAAGGGTACGTCTCAATAACAGTAGACCAAAAATCTCACTAAATGGTTATAAATTAACATAACTAATATTTTGTTAAAATGCCTGACCACAAAGTGGAGGCTTTCAATATTATTTTTTTAATAAAAAGTCATTTACGATATTTGTCACAAGTTTGCAGTTTTAAATAGAGTCACAAAATTCACTTCTTCACCATTTTGAAAAACTAAGTAAGTAAATAAATCCTATAATTGCGAGTAAATTGGTCGGGAGTGTTTTACAATATAAGCATAATTTTAACTTGATAGAGCTAGGACTTGCTATACGAGCATACGTTTACTCGTTCTGAGCATCACGTGATCACAACTGAGCCGATAGTTTTTCTCTCTCTTTCTCGCTCTTTACCACACGCTGACCACATGTGTGCGTGAACATGGCCGGGATCTGAACTCCAAGAAGATCTCTTCTTGAAAAGGAAAGGACCGATAAATCCCACATAACGAGATAAGGAGATGTGTAATTATGGGAACACTGATTTTTTTTTTTTTTTAGGTTTTGTCGGACGTTCAGAAACCTCTTTTCGTGTTTTCTGGTGTAATCTACCGTGTTTATACGAAGTTTCAGATCCCATCGCAAAGTCCATCACCAGGGCAGAAGTGTTATTAAGAGTGTTGATATAGTGCTAAAGTATCGCCTCGCAATACCGTGTCGGAATCAGTTTATATATCCGTTTGTGTAACACATGCCACGCGATTTCGCTTTCTATGTTGATAGCCCGTTGTCAACTCTGACGCACACTGTGTGCGCAGTAGCATAACTAGCTGTTACCCGTCAAAAATGATGGTAATTTTACATGTCGGTTCCTAAGGAATAACTTTTTATTTATAAAAAAAATCGAAAAAAATTCGTAAAAAAAAATACCAATTTTTTTTTTCGAAAAATAAAATTTTTGTGAATAATTAATATTATACATAAAATAGATATCAAAATAAAATCAAAAAATATGAGAAAATATACTACACCACAGCAGAAGACGTCGCAAGTTACGAAGATATCGTTTATTAATCAACTGTCCGGTTTTAGTTTTATATATGTAGTTTATTTTTCAAACTTCCCGTACATAATACATACGGTGGTGGCGTCTTCCATAAGTCTCGGCGTTCGAGTTTGCTCGCCTGGGGTACAAGCCGTTTTTAATTTGTTTTTTTTTGCCGTGAATTCAAACGAAATTACGGACATTACACGAATGGACAGATAGACGGACGAACGAAAGGACAGACAACGAAATTATTATAATTGGGATGTCACGTTTTCGATGCACCCGGAATTCAAAATAGCCCATTTCATTTCAGATTCGTCTGATTCTATAATATCAGCTCGTGACGTTGTTAATAAAAAAATATTTTTATCAGTTGCTGATTTTTTAAATCTTTTTTCGCACAAACTGGAAGCGCGTTCGTTAAATATTTCATAAAATATCGGATACCGTGTGTGCAGCCTTAAACCCTTTCAGTCGACGTCATTAAAATATTGTGCCTTTCCACCGAAAAGCCCTCAGACGAGTCTTAGTAACGAGTATCGATTTAACTGCTTTCTCCGAAATGTACGTGTAATGTACCTACGTTAGCGCCAGCAACGGTATTAATAACTTGACAAACTTGCTAAGACCTCTTAACACAAAGAGTTTAACGAGTGAAACAAAATATAATCGCAACACTTGTAAATTTCCAGCGAGGATTTTACCGCCTGGAGTAACACTTCCCTGGATGTTTTCCTTCGTGATAAATATCGAGTGAGCCCGGCCGCTTCGGGGGAAATGCTTTATCTCGGATTCGTAAAATTTTAATGGGAAATTTAAAAAAAAGAAACACTTAGGTACACTGCCTGTAAATAAGTTATACGCCACCGGGTAAAGGAGAAAGTGAGTTTTTGAAATGGAATATTTTATTAGTAAGGAGAACCCATTTTAAACGCATTGGATCTAGAATGCCATTAAATTGTTAATGCTGAATTTCATTTAAGGCATAATATAAAATGTATTCCACTCCTCAGCCGCCGTTAGCACAGGCCGTATCTTTCACAATGGTACATTAGCACATGAGCAGGAAGAGAAGCTTGTGAGCAACAATTCAAATACTTTCTAAAGAAATTGGATGAGAATATTTTTATTAGTAGGTTCTAAGAACATAATACTTAATAAAAATGGTCTCAACGTTAACTGGTCTAGAAAATGTCTATTAGAGTAATAAAATTAAAAACATTTTCAGGCGTATTCTAGATCTATTATAATACCTCGACGAATGCTGCTCTACACATTGCTGCTCTTTACTTTATATTTTAATTTTTATACTCACGTTTTGGTGCTATACAGATATTGTTTAATGTATGTGCTTTTTGAACTTTATATTATATTCTTTATGTAAAAGCCTATACCTAATGGGCGTAAACAAATAAATAAATAAATAAATGTCCTTCCTTAAAAAAAACTTCCTTCATTAGTCCAAAAAAATAAGGAAGTCAGATTTACCGGCGCCAACATTAATTTAATAATTCACGGATTACAAATTTTCAATCAAAGATGGCGACAGCATAGTTGTATCAAATATGATAACATAAATAAATTTCAAAAAAATTACGGGTGTGTGATAGTTTTTGGGAGGAATCGGTGAAAGTTGCAATGATAGATGTGTGGTAGATCTTGGGTGGGATTGGTGAAAGTTGCATTGATAGATGTGTGGTAGATCTTGGGTGGGATCAGATGGTGTAGGATGGGATGGGGTAAGTAATCTTTCAAGTCTTCGAAAGACATATAGCCCTGTGGATACCTAATAAAGAGTGAAATTTTTTTTGAATAAAGATACACACACAATATACATGTCGTATTAATATTTTAACTTGTTTTAAAATAGGTCTAACTTGCAGGTGTTTGGAATGGTGCTCGAACCACTGAATCATTAGTCATAACCCCTGCACCAATAAGCTACTCATTGTCAGTGCTTTTTTTATTAACTACTGTTTTTTTCATTAGATTTTTACCAGCTCTAAGACTTGAAAGTTTAGCAAGTTGTGGGTTACGGCAATAAAATAAAAAAATTGTTGCGGAAAATGTATAATTCAATAGAATTTTTGATAAGTGTTTTATTTTGTTATTTAATATACAGGGTGTAAAATAACTACTCAGTCCACAATACTTCATAGGTAGATTCCTGCTTTTTGCAGCGTAATATGACATGTATATAACGTACTCGTATATAACGTATAAATATAAATCTTAGCTTAATTATGTGAAATTTTTCCGTTTTCATTGTTTTAACGGGAGCAATTTATCATTTTTGCTATTGTAAATCTTGAGGAAAAATAATATAACCCTTGAATTTAATGTTCATAATTTCCACATAGTTATTTATACATTTATAATAAAGAGCAATAAGCTTTCCATTATTTCCATTGCCGGTAGACTGAATTAATGAGAAAAAATACTCTTTTTATATACCATTTGATGACTTCTTTTTTTCACTTTTTAACATTCCAAAAAAGTCAATTGGAATTTTTTGCACATACGTCATTATTCTACGATCATGACAATATATTTAATTTGTCTCAATTTTCATAGAACTATGTTCTATAATCTACTTATGATACTACATTACAACTAAAGAATAATGTAATTTAAAAAAATAATATATAGTTATTAAAAATATATAAAATAATTGATTAATGCTCATTCGCTGAGGATTTATTCTAAAGTATTTATAATAATAGAGCCGTGTATTTTTCAACATAAAAAAGACAATAAATTTTTAAAAAATAATTATTACAGCTTTAGGAATTGTATAAAGTTATTATTAATTAAATCACCTATAATAGAGTGAGACCCACCACGTATCGGGGCCGATCTATGAGCAAAGGCTCCCGTATCGGCCCTACACTTTCACCATCCAGTTATGCATTATTTTAATTTTAAAGCAGTTTCCTTGCTACGCCGCTCACGAAGCAAAAACACGCATGCGACACGGCGAGGTAACTGCACTATCCACTTAAATAAAATAGCAAAGCATAAAAATAAAATCACAATAAATAATAACAAAATAATATATTATAACCAAAAGCAGAGAAATAAAAAATAAATTTAAAAAAGCACAAATATCAGTTAAATAAAACAAAATTCAAAAGACACCACGAGATACATTTAACTAAAAATAATATATATATCTATATATATAATATAGATATATATATATATATATATAATAGATATATATATATATATATATATAAAGTAAAGGAAGATTGCGCCGTAGATACAGCTTTAAATCACCTACAATAGTTCTTTGAATTAAATAAATATACAGTAGTAAAATGTTTTTTACAGAGAGAGTTTGTATTATTACATAATTCAATAACTAATAAGGATTTTGGCAGCATTATAATTTTTGCACAAGAACCATATACAAATCGTGACATAGTGACCGTATTACTAGAAAGCTGCGGCGAGGAAGAAATTTTCATATTCTAAAATATGCTAAGCCCCCACACGGGAGATTGATCGATCTTCCTTCTTTAAATGCAAAAATTTCAGTGAATCTCAACTAAACTTTCGCAATAAAAATTAGTTTACTAAATTTATAAATAATATTTCAAAAATAATGTGTAACTATTGTCAACCAAAAAACATCCGGCAAAAGAAAAACAACTTTCTTTATGAGTAGGTATATAATTTATGTTTACGAATCACTTAAACACTGTTTAAAACTAACATATAAATATACCCATCATTTTGTTACGAGAAATGCACATAATCGAGAATTTCCAAACGGTATGAATCATTTAAGAAAATTTTGCGATTAAAGCATGGTAAATAGGAATTTCGAATTATAAAAGTCTCAGATTGTTTTGTTTTTAAAATCATGTTTAATTATAATTTTAAGTTAACTACAAATGAGCTATTTCTGAATCAATACTTCAAAAGACTGTTAATGCATTTTTTTTAAATATACAAATATACATTGTTTTCAACACTTATTTATTGAAAATATTAACATGTTTTGGGGCCGATGGTTCCTTCGTCAATATACAATGTATATCAATAAATTAAAAAACAAAAATCGAAGTACAGACAAAATAAAAATAAAACATGGGAAATCAATAAATAATTAAGTAAATAATAAACTAACATGAAAACAAATATAAAGATAACTGTAAGTAAAGAATATCTGCTTAATTATAATTTTTAATTCACTATTAATATTTTTTCTTATTTCTAAAATTTCTAATTATACCAACTGTAATCTGATTTAACCAAATGTAATCCTGTATAATTTATATGTAAAATTTGTAAACTCTTTTAAAAATATTGTGTAATACATATCAAAATTATATGTATTACACAATTTTTTTAAAAATATATTGCACGGGCAGTTAACGGGCAGTCAACGGGCAGCAACGATAAATGGTAACACCAGTATTCTGTTAAGTTTCAAGTTCATCTTTCGAAAAAAAATCTAACAACGAAATAAATTATTTTATCAAGGAAATAAAGAAAGATTTATATTTCGGTCTTTCGTCATTTAAGGTGTAATAAAATTAAAATAAAATTGATATTTATTATGAATAAACGTTTGAGAATCTCAGGGTCGCGTGGCCCGGGGCCAAAATATATCCTTCTGTGAAAAATGTATCGGAAGGGATGATTGAATATAATCGAATGAATATGTTAATCAAATGACCCCTCCTTGTGTTTTGTTAATCTAAATGTATTGGGGTTGTTCCGGTCACATTTCAAGGGCGTTTAAATTCTCATTAAAGTTGAATATTAACTAGCACAGGTAAATTAGAGGGCACAGTTTTTATTTTGTGGTTGATTTCAAGCAAAGAAAAAAGTTCATTTTTATGGTTATTTTTAACTCTCTTTGCACCGCTACAAAAAATATTCACAACCAGATACGATGTAAAATTTTGTAATAAATATATAGTTTATAAGCATTATCAATAAAAAAAATTACTAGTGTCAATTTTGAAGCGTTTTACCATTCAAGAATTTAAAATTTAAAAAAAATTAACAGTTTACTGTTAACTTTTCCAGGCTACCGTCCAACACGTTGACCGAGTTTATCATATGTACAAATGTAGTTTGCAGATTAGCTACAATAAAAATTTAAGTTTCGCATATCTACTAATATTTTAAAAATTTGATGAACTCAATATACTTGTTTTACTGCAGGGTCTCAAAAAGGTTCAGAATATTTTTGCGAAGTTTAAAAATTAAGTATTTAAAAATTCAAAACGTATGTTGGATCGCCTTTATTTCACATTTCACTTAAATTTTTGTGACGGGTGATATTGATTCCTTATTTATATTTTTGGTATGGCAAGCATAAGTACAGTAGCCGGCAAACATCTTGAAATTCTACGGCGTAGTGGGGGGAAGTTTGCGCATCTACCTTTCCACCAAAGAGACCCAAATTTCGTCTTCTGCGCATTCCCCCACCACGTCAAAGAATTTCAAGAAGTTTGCCGGCAACTGTATCTCACGCCGATTCCAATGGCCAGTGGGAACAGCAGACTATCGCGTCCACCAACGTACACTCCGCGAAATAGAATACAGAATCTAGAATCGAAACTTTTATTAAACTCTAATAAATTCAATAGTGCCTCATGTAGTAGTTTTTCTTTCTATATATTACCTGTATGTAAGTACTACCTAAAGTATTCAACAAAACAATCAGATATCTCGATATCTTTTGCTTCATCTTCGTATCTATATAGTTCATTTTATTTTCACTTAATTTGATTTGAGGTCAAATCTCATACAAAAAATCCTGCCTTAAAAACTGTAACGTGTAGACGACAAATTCACAATTCTACTACCAAATTGTACTACAATCATTTTAGTGGTGGAATAATTTCAGTTTTTTGTTCATTTTTAATTTAAAATGATATTTTTTGAGTTTTTTAATTTTCTTAAAACACATTTAATAGTTTGATTAAAATTTTATAATAACATTTAGTAAAAGTCGAATTATTTTTGTTCAGTAATTCATTAACTTATTCCGATTGACCTCTGATTCCTCCATATATCATAAAACATACACAATTCTTTACGAAAAAAGGCTTGAGATTTCTGAAAATATTATCTATGTGGTGAGGCCAGCCATACAGACATTTTTATTATGATTTTAAATGTCTAAACTTCTCGTAAAAAGTTTTGAGATTAACATTATCTCTTTCGGAAACGTGATTTGGAAATGGGCCTAAGTTATTTACCAATTTACCTAAATTACTTGAAAGCGTCCATTGTGATATTTACATAAGTAATTCTTAAATTGTGATTGCGCCATTGAAGTCAAACAGCACGGAGAGAGTTTCAGGCAATATCACGAGAGTTCTGTCAGTCAGGCTTTAGGCTCAAGCCAGTGGTTGGCATGTTAGTAGCAACAGTTGTACAGTTGGTATATCAGTTTTCACAAACAATTTCACTAACATTCAAGAGGCAGAGCGAAAGCTATTCCTTTCACAATATTCAAAACTTAAAAATTAATAAAATTACTTATGTTGATGTATGATTTTTAACAAAATATTTAAATGTATGTTCTGAGAACGCAATTAGGGATTTTGTTCACAGAGGGTTAATTATTAATTATGATTATTATTTTATGGTGGCCTAGAGCTTATGACCTATATGAGCTTGCTTAAGTGATCATTTTACACAACGTGCAACGTTCATTAGTTCCACCGTAAGAACATCCAAATTTCTGAATTTTTTTTTAAATAATTTACTGGTATTTCACCCAGTAAAAGGGTGTTATTGCCAACCACTAATCAAAGGACATGCATTGAAAGTTGTATATATGTTCTAAATTTATTTATTTATTTTATTCAATATCCAATTGACCATTTCATCGTGTAAATAGATAACTTAAGCCAGTTCGTACAGGTCGTAAGCCCTGGGCCTCCCTGTAAAGAATTTCATACATATTTTCTACAAAAATAGCTCCTTCTCTGTGAGACTTCCTTATTTTTTTTAATTAATGATGTATCCACCGTTTTATTCGAGATGTTTTTTTTAATTTTCAACATTTGTCACGATGTAATTCTTTAGTAGGTTTAGAAAATCAAAATTCGCATCAAAAGCAATATACGTACAGATCAAATTAGGCCAAATCACTTCAAACATGGAAGGCAGCTGAATCGTTTTGCGATCTCGACGTACTAGACATACGCGGAATCGCCCGTCGTTGTGACTACGTCACCAAATTGAAATCAAACATAATAATTCCTTTATCTCTTCGTCCGTTCGCATATCTGTCTGTCCCGTAACTTCGTGTAACGTCCGTAATTTCGTTCGAATTCACGACTAAAAAAAACGAAATTAAACGGCCGGAGATGGGGCTTTAACCGCGGGCCAGCAAACCCAAAGGCGGCAACGATAGCGATGTTGCTATCACCGAGCCTGCATTACCCATCAAAAATACGGTACATATAGGACAGAAAAAACGCGAACCAATTCATGTCTAAAATAGTACCGTTAACTGCCGACCGGAGAAATATAAAAAAATGTTCATTATATATTGATAAAGTCGTTATTACTATAATATTTCATGGGTGTCGGCTATCAATAAGTAAATACTTATTCTTTAGAAACCGACATGTAAAGTACCATCATTTTTGATGGTGTGCAGCTAGTTGTTTTTATAATGTTTAGAGGTTTTTTTTCATATTAAATCATGTAACAATATATTTTTAAAAAAAACGGCGGATATATATAGGTACATCATAGTTATAGGTCGAGTATCCATAAAATTACACATTCTTCATTTTTTATTAAATGATTATCATTTAGTGATTAGCATTAGTCTGAATATTATCCTCAATATATGTTATTAATTATTAATTAATCGTAAGAATTTTATTAAGTGTATTATATTATATCATTTTCAAATATTCACAAAATACTCATACTTGTACTTTAAAGTCACTCTAGGGCCATCTATTAGGGTCATTAATGATTCTCTGTATGTTAAAAATTGACGTTTTGTATGTTAAAAAAAAAATTAATCCTTAAATGTTAGGCCCATAAATTATAAGCTTCTTACCCCACCAGTTCTTATCTTCCTTATATTTTCTTCTTTTTCAAGAGCATGTCTGTAAGAGGTTATCAGACGTTTGCGATGAAGTTGGCAAAATTATCTTACTAGCTGGATTTTCTGAACCACTGCCTCTGATTCTTTAGCCAGGATGTACTTCATCTTCCAGGACGTCTTATGCTCTTGAATAATGAGATGCAGCATCTTTTATTTATATACATGTCTCAAAAATTTAATCTGCTGTCAAATGATTCGAATCACTTTAGCATTGTTTACGATTATTGAAAAAAATGCGCTGGATTTAATTCAGACTAATGGAAAAATTTCTCGTGATTCGGCTCAGCGAGAAATCACGTTCAGAGCGATATGGAAATAAGATCGAACCGTTATCTAAATACTATTTGGAAGATTTAGATATTTTTTTCAATAAAAATCATGGAAATTGTTAAGGATTCAAAGTCGCGGAAGGAATAACAAGTTGAAAAAGTCCAAATGTTTTCAGAGACGTTTTAATAATAAAGGTGAAACAAAAAAACACAACTGCTACGTTGAAGCTAGCAATTCAAGGCTTTATTGAGTAAGTTTTTGGACAAAATTCGAACCAAAATAAATTAATTTTACAAAACGAGTTTTGATCGCGTACAATCCTTTGTTACCCATTTTTAGACATGAGATAAAAGCTCTGAATAATCTTTAATATACAGGTAAATTTTTATTTCAATTTATTTGTTTATTAAAAATTTAATTGAAAAATTATTTGTTGATTTAGAATGAACTGAATTCAAGATTTTATATGAAATACGGCTCATTGTCTTCCAAATTCATGTTTCCAAAATACTCAAAAAATTGAAGATACCAGTATCCACGTTGTTTAAAAAGCAAAGACGCCAATATTCACTTTAACCAATCAACCACCAATATTTACCATATTTATATATACCAACCACAAAAAAATGTACAATTGCAATAGCCTCAATTTTAATAATAAAAATAAAAATAAATAGAATAAATCTCTTTTCATGCTTTTCTTCTCCTCAATTCTCATTTCCTCTCATCCATATACGGTTATATTCTTTAAGGTTAAAGCACTAAATGTAGTCGAAAAAATATAATAAAAAATACACATTTTTTTATCTTCTTGCCTGTTTGCCACATTGGCGATGATATGTCCCACATGACCAAACCATGGAATGAGAAAATAATAAAACAATATTTATGTAAGGGTAATTCTTACCGAACAAATCTTTTTATTGTTAAAATGTGCATATTTTTTTAACACGTTCGCAGAGGACGTTCCTAGATTTGCATGAATAAGCGTCGCGACGCGTCGGGTGTGCAGTTTGGCGCCGCGGCGCCTGCACAGGGCGCGCCCGGACTATCTGTTGCAAGTGGGCCGAGTGTTGCTACGTCACACAAACAAAAACGGCGGGGTTTTATTCCAGAAACTGGATATTTTTAATTTTTATTGGTTAATTTTTTAAATTCCACCTGGTTAATTTTTTAAAATTGCGAATTTTATTTGAGAAACTGAACCAAATGTGCCATTTTCAAAAGTTCTTGCAAATAATAATAGAATGAATTTTACTTAAGTAATTAATATTTATTACACAATGCATATATGGCTGCAAAATACAAAAGATATCTCTAAAAATGCGTTATTTGAGTTAATTGCGTTAATTCTTTACATTCTTACAAAGACCAATACTTTATTGTATAAAAACACCTCCGTTATTCGTAACTTAAGTCTTTGCCTTTTAGCTAGTAGAAAAACTTTAGTGGAATCTTTCTCATTCACTTTGAAAATAAAATGTTCCCTACACTTTGGGTGAAATGTCAACAGTTTAAGAAGGCAGCTTGCATTTTTTTGCAGTATTTCTGATTTATCTTTTATAAAACGTTGGAACGATCAATTAAACTGCTTTCATTCATAAAAATTCATTCATAAAAAATTCAGTTCACAAAAATTCATTATCTTTTATATAAGTCAAATAAAATGATTAAAACCGTCCAAAAATTTGAACCAGATTTTTTCGCAAGGTCTTAATCATTTTATCTGACTTGTACCAGAGCGAATGAATTTTTTGTATTCAATATAGATTACTTAAATAGTATTCTAACTTTACAAAAATAAATCGGAAATATTGAAAAAACTAACTTAGATGTCGCTTATCCTCTTAACTGTTGACATTTCACCCAAAGTGTAAAACATATTTTCTATTTAAAATTTAATGAGGAAGCCTCTTCTGGAGTTTTTGCTACTAGCTATGAGACACTTCAAATAAAAATTCAAAATCAAATAGATATATTTCAATGACTTTGTATGAAATTCTTTCTACAATGAATTAATTTAGGTTCGTTAACTCATTCAATAAAATAACAGGTCAATTCATTATTCATCGATATTCGTGATATATTAAAATCTTTACTTTTTTTAAACTAAACTAAACATATCTGCTATTAAAAAAGGACCATCTTGATTGTCTCTTAGAATGAGGCTTGAACTGTTGACTACTTGATTCATCGTATTTAACCAATAAACTAACAAACACGGTAATATCTCATTTTTAATTACTAAATGTGAAACATTGAAATTAACTTAAAATACATTGGCATTTTTATTTGTAAATTTTCAATTTTCAAAAACGTAGTTCCTTAATAAATAAAATAAATTGCATAAATAATTTAGAAATAAATACAAATAAGTATAAATGTTCAAGTTTTTTGTTTGTAACATTATGGAAATTCATTTTTAATATTTTAAAAAATGAGGGTAAACACAACACTGTTTTATTCCACTAAATTTATTTATATTGTATTTCTATTCAAAATAAATAAAGTGGAATAAAACAGTGTTGTGTTTACCCTCATTTTTCAAATAAGTATGCCCATGTAAAAAATAAAAAATATGAGCGACCGCGTGATTGACACGAGGTAGGTATTATTTAATTATTTAACACGAATAACGACAATGAAACACATTATGTTCCATTTTAAATCAATGTTCCATTTTGTCAAGTCAAATATATATTGGTAGGCATACATTATGGTCCGTGTTGAACTCTGTTTTCAATTTTCGAGATAATATGGTTCACTAATTATTTTTTACTAATCGAATCTGCAACCGTGGTACTAAAGCGTTCGTTAATTATTTTTACCTACCGACGAAATTAAAATTTCAAAATAAACGGCTTAAAATAATGAATTTTCGATGGAATCTCACGACCTTCACAAATATTTTCTATAAAATTTTTTCGGACTAAATTTCACATTAAATTATCAAATTAAATTGTGATAATGAGCAAAATGTATTTTATTTTCAATACAACAAGAAAAAAGTTTAAGGTATTTAAATATACAATTCTCCATGTAACAATGTTCGTCAGTAACGCTTCCGCTAGATGCTGCTGTTCTCTCGCGGCCGAAACGATGCTAACAAAACTAACGCTACCAGATGGCGCTGTTCAAACGCTAACACAAATACTACGATTTCGCTATAATTTTATCAAGTGTGAACGATTAACTTTTAATAGTATTTTATGATGCAAATTAAGTAGAATTTCAGCAATTTGAGAATAAAAATCATTTGGATTAATAGAAATGGTGAGTTCATTTTTATTGTAATGTGTAATAGTACAAAAAAAATCTGTTAATATTTCAAATTATTTTCGAATTATGTGTGCTGCGTCCTCTCTACAGCCCAGTGATAAGGAAAGCCGAGATTAGTATCAAAGCAAAAATGGTAGTGTGCAAAACGATATACCGCCCGACGCTTACGTACGGTCACCAGATACGGATGCTAAACGAATGAACAGAGTCCAAGCTGACGAAATGAAGAACTTTAGCACAGTTGGTTGAGGCAACTCCAGAAACTGTGTGAAGAAAGGATGGGACTAGCTACAATGGACGGAGTCCAGACAATCAGCGCAAGGCAGGGACGAATGGAGGCGCCATATCAATGCAGTGGGTCCCCGACCCGAATAAGACAAGGAGAAGAAGATGGTGGTGATGTTAATTTTCGAATTTTGTTAATGTGATATTTTATTAAGAAATTGAGAAATACGCGAAATACATGTTACATCAATATTCTTACTATTTTTAAATTAAACTTAACGTCTGTGCTATGAAAATTAATTGACAATTGCGCTAACTCGCTAGTCTTGAATGAAAAACAAAAAAAAACAGAAAAACAAGTTACTAATGTATAACTTTTCACTGATTAATATAAATCTCAAGTTCAAACAATAAAAAGTCATTTTGATGCGTTATAGCCAGTATTAACATAAAAAGGGTATGTACGAGAATGTTGAAGAAACGAAATACATTTTTAATGATCATCTTCATCTTCATCTTCATCTTCTTGTCCTTGAAGGTGCATCCATATTCCCCTGTTTTCTGCTGATTCCTATGAGTTAACCAGTCTAGATATCTGTCTTCATGCACATTTTTTGTTTTTTCTCTCAGCTTTATCTGGGGCGCCCACTAGTCGCCTTCCTTTCGGAGTGTTCAATTTTAAATAGAAAATATTTTTACACTTTGGTAAAATGTCAAGTTAAGAAGATAAGCGACATCAAAGAAGTTTTTTTTTCAATATTTCTGATTAATTTTTTGTAAAACCATAATTTTGTTGTACCATGAAAGTAATCTACATTAAACATTAAAAATTCATTCGCTTTGATACAAGTCAAATAAAATGATTAAGACTATGCAAAAAAAAAATTGTGTGGCTTTAATTTTGTATCCAAGAGAATGAATTTTCGTGAATTTAATTTTTATGAATGAATTTTTTGAGAATGAAAGTTCTTTCATGATTATCCAACGTCTCACAAAAGGAAAGTCAGAAATATTGAAAAAAAATTCAAGCTTTGCAGAAAAAAGTACTTCGATAGCTTGCTGCAAGGTGATTTACTGGTCTGTTGTCCCTCTTCCGCTTCTGAAGCCACATTTTTTTTTCTTTTATACATCTGTCATTGGGACATTGGATTGAGTTTCAAATAATTAATGTATTGTTTTAATATATTTTGTAACTAGAATTCCGATACTACCTCATTGAAAAAAAATTAGGAAATAAAAATAAAATATATTTTTAAGCAATTGATTTGAATATAAATAAAATGTATGAATTATATTACAAAACCTGCTCGAAAACCAGAAAGAAGTTTACTTTATCATTTTTACTGATTTTGTAACATTCTCCTAAACACTTCACCGCACAGGGGTGAACCTACTTCCGCCGAAGAAATCGAAAAATTAGTATTCAAAACTTGAAATCGCAATATCTCAGTTTGATGTAAATGATGTGTTGATGTACACATGTAGAACAACAAGATAATACCGTGTTGTTTCAAAGGCACGGTATTGTATAAAATGTAAAACTATTAATATATGTGATATTTATTTATACAGCTTGGACTTTCTACAAGTCATCGTGACTGTTTTCAGTTCTTAATATAATTTTCATAAAACCTCGAAATATCAAACGATGTGTCGGAAAAAGATTTGGTATTATTTGATAAGAACGTAAGAATTGCGTTTCTCAGAATGAAACCATTATTTTCTAACGTTGTAATTAATTTATTCATTACACGGTTAGAAGATTATAAACAAATATTACAATAAAACATCAATGTGATATAGTTTGTGTAATTAAGAAGAACTATAAGTACAAATTGAAATGTCTTATTTAAATAAACCTATACCATCACTCTGATCTCCTTTCACTGGTCTGTAGTAAATACAAGTGGCACTTAGTAATAATAAAAACAACTCTAAACGATAAAAATATATAAACAATAAGAAAGTCAATAATAAACTAAACGATTGGCATGCGTAATTTAAATTTACAATTTGAGACGATCTGATTTGCAACAAAAATTTACACTATATTGATGATAGTGTTCACAATTTCACTGATCTGCGTAAGTAACCTTTCTCATTCGTTCTACGAAGAGTCCTTATGTAATTTAAACAAGTTAAAAGAAATCTATTCCCCATATTTTTTCAAAATAACAGTTAAATGGCGAAGTAATTCGTTTAGCCTCGGTCTACCCTAATTATCTTTAACAATCACGACCCTAAACGGTAAAAATGAATACAGAATTTTGTGACCGTTAAAAAGATTTGATTTACGCCTGTTTTTTTAACCAAAACAGAAAATTTATAATTCAAGCACCTATCTTAAAAAACAACAGCAAGACTGCTTGTGGCACAGGTTACACCGTGTGACGTGTTGTGTGGGGGCACAAACATCCCCATTTGCGCCCGTACGGGCGACACTCGGACGGTACGTGACTGTGAAAAGCCAAACGTATCGCCATGCTGCAGGACTGTTTGCGAAATAAATTTTAAATAAACATTTTCACTGGCGTCAGCGACGCTACTGTACCAGAGCGTAAATTATTTTGGTGATTTAAAAAATGTCATTCCTGCAATATTTTAAGCTTATATTTTATGAGACATCAGAATGACACTACTGTGAATTATCTCACACTTAATTATCCTTTTGTCTTTAATAATATTTTTTTTTTTTCTTATTATGGTCCTTAGAGCTTTTTAAAAAAATAGTGGTTTGTCAAGCAATAACACAAGGTCTTATAAAACGTAACGTAAAGTAAATAATAAGATGGAAGATGGACTGCCAGAGAGAGGGAAAATTCAGTATGGGTCACAGGGAAGAATGTCTCCACTGTTGTGTATTAAAGACACATTTTTAAAGCAGTTATGGTATTTATTCTTGCGTAATCAAATCCTTAAATAAAACGAGCTGTTTTTAAAATGTAATATTTTAATTTTTTAAATTTCGTTTCAAACCAAGTCTCTTAAGTAAAAATGTATTTTTATGACATGCTGTGCGATTTCTTTACAATAACATAATATTTTCTAATAGCATTTATTATAACCTTTTCATAATTATTTCAACATAACCAAGCTCGTGGTTATTTTTACAGTAGACATACCAAACCGACACTCTTCAGGTAAAAACGAATTTTTTCAACAAAGGGCGACTTATCCACTAAGACATTATACACTTTAGAAGTATTCAGTATGAACATTTTTAAATTGCTTCAAAATTAACAAGCTCTTAATTGTTTTTAGTGAAATCAAACGTAATGGAACTAGCTGCGGAAACAGACTAAAATCACCGGATAAAAATTAAATTATTTTTTTCATAAATATCAGGAAATATTATATATATAAAGTTTTGTGAAAAAAATCTGACAATGGCCAAGAAATTTCCGTAAGGCGCCCGCACCTTCCAAGAAAACTTTTCAATCGGAATCGAGTCACACGAGCATGATATTAACACTTATTCCAGAGAAACACGGATAATACGAGTCCAGCCAACCAGCCACGTACATCGAACCTAGGGAAGCTAGGTCTATCCAATTTAATATGTGCAAATTCCGTTCGGATAAAATTCTTTTTGAACAAGATTCCACTCGAACAAATTAATGTCAAATATAACATATTTCAAGCTACTGGACATGTTTCCTTTCCAATCCAATATATTTATTAAATGACAATGTTTAATATTTGTCTTTTTCATATTTTATAAATATCAGTAAAAAATTTAATAAGAAAAAAAAAAGGAAGTAACTAAGGCTCGTATTTTATTATATTATAGCTTCGTTCACAGGCATTATTGGACAATGACATTACCGAAATTATAGTTGTGAACTCAAAGGCTTTAGCGCACGAAAATAATCGTACCGTATCAATTCGAGAGCGCCGACTAGTGATGCTATTTTAACCGGTTCCACACAACCGTTATTTGAGATGTGTACTTAATTGATAACTGATTTTTCAGAATTAGACGGGCAATCATGTTTACTATACAACAATCATATCTAAGATATTAAGCATCGATACAATCAGATACAAATCTCAAATAACTGCACCACACATTACCGGTACATAACGGTTTTGAGGGAAGAAAGGAGGACAGATAAATGTAATTTGTAATTCGAAACACGCTTATTAAAACTGTAGTACTTTACTTTTCATTTTGATCAAAATTTATATGAAAATGTATGCAAGCGATCGCTACAAACGGCTGTGAAACGGCTTGGTATCCCATTTTTTGCTTGCAGATCTTTTAGAATGTGTGAAAATCAGCCTCCATGGTCTCACAGGAAAGGAACCAGAGAGTCCTCAAATTCAGGCCTGCCGGAGTAGGGAAAAAGCCACAGGGCTTTCGACTTGTCGTTGGCAGGTTTTAAGGATCCGTTACGTCATGACTACGTTCACCATCTCTTCCATCTCTTCCGCCTCCCCTTAGAGTGACAATTTTGGTGTAGTGTAATACACTCATGCATTAATTTGTCAAAATAGTAACCCTACCTTAACAGCATTCTACTCCACGCTGTCGTGGGCTCTGCCGCGGTCGCAGCACCAACAAGGCACACATAATCAATACTCTGAGTATTTTGTTCAACGGATCTACGTCACCAGATATGGTATGATTCGGCAATTCTCGCCTATGTCATCCTTTCCAAGACTCCATTTATCTGTGATCTGCTTAGTCACAGATCCTTGACTGGTTAAAACTGACTTGGCCGGCAACCCTCTCGCCCTGACCTTCTCATCATAAGATCTTGTCTTATAATAATTTTTGTAGATTGTATTTATGATGTCTTGCCCAAAATAAAATACCGTAAAAACAGACCAAAAATATGGAAGTTAAAAAATTTGGCGATTCAGGATTGGTATGCCGTACCAGATATACCGAGAATGGTGAAATCATGGAGACTACAAACGATGAGACATGTATCGAAAATAGATGAGTCCTGTAATACGCAGAAAGCCTTCATTCACAACCCTACAGAATCAAGTCCAAAAAAAAAATTAGGATTCCCAGCAAAGTAGGCGAGATATGATGACTATCTATATCAAGGGATGGATGGAGCTCTGTAGTGACTACAGTCATATACTTCTATGTTTCATGAGGCCACAAAAAAAGAAAATATATATATTTCTTGAAGTTTGGAATCTATTACCTCAATATAATTTTCATTTCTTATAATATATAGGTAAATACGATAGTTATATATGACATATTTGTTTGAGATAGGTGACTTGAGACTGAAGAAAGAAACGGAGGTTTTCAATACATGTAGTGTTGAAAAAAACGAAATAGTGGAAAAAAACAAGGTTTTTATTTTATTGATAATCATTAAAAATTAATTTCCACAAAGTTAACGCTGAATCATTTAATTACTTAACATATTTTTATTAAATTATGCTAAAGATATTTAATTTTCACAACAGAAAACTCAATTTTCTCACATTGATTTTTTTCATATTATTCTGTCACCATATTTTTTTTCTTCTAAATAACATGTATATTTATCTATGTTCGTCGCAATAAACTTTTTTATATATTGAAAATATTAAAATAAACGTTTTTCTAATATTAAATTATTTTTGAAAAGCGTATTTCCTCCTTCCTCCCAACTCCTCCTTTTCCAACCTCTCCTTACCCCCATACATCATAACAAAATGATAAACTAGATCCACGCAGCACATTGACATAAGATAGCGGCTTTGAGCGAGAATAATGTTTTTTTTAAAGTACTATGTGGGAACTCTAAATTCGAAAATTATTCACAGTTCCTGTCATAAAAATCCCGCAAACAATATAAATAATGCCGCTTCAAACTTTAATTGCTGACGTTTTTTGCGTTATTCCTTTTTTATCTTCATGTAATGGATGAAATAGGTACCTAACTACCTCACTCGTCATTTTTATTTTATATTTAAAAAAAGTTTTACAATAATATTTTTAAATATATACAACTGTGTGAATTAATGAAAATAACATCGAGAACATGAATTAACACCCAGCGGTCGGCTTCATAG
>JADDOH010014165.1:0-27624 GCA_016648135.1 Agrypnia vestita | reverse complement strand
GAAGCCAAAATTTTTTTTTGTCTTGCATCATCTCAAAGAATTTTTTATCTAATTTATTAAAGATTCTTGCCACAATATAATCTCTTTTCTTTCGCCATACACATTGTTAGTGATTGGTATTCTCATTGTTCGTCCTGTCGATCTGATTGCATAGTTATGGTGCGTGTCAGTGTGTATATTAATATTATTTATCATTTATTTTAGTATTATATTATATTTTACTTTTTGGTCAATTGGTAATATTTTGCACACTTTGAATAATTTATTATAATCATCCCTGTACATACATTTAGTTCTATTAAATCGTCGGTACAAAATGCATTTCATGAAGCCTCTAAAAGAAAATGTCATTATAGTTGCTGCGAACAATTTTCTTATGAAAACTGTATAGTGCATCGCTCGAAAGTATATTCGCGTCGCACGTACGTTTCCGTTTCAACTTTCAGCGCCACGAAGGACTTCGGCACATAAGTGGCTGGGAAACTCCGCCCACGCCCTCTGCATTTTCCCGGAAGGGAAAACAATTCTCTCCGTAACGAGGAGTCAAGTTTCTCTGATGAAAGCAAATGATTTATGCCGAGGGAAAATTAATGGAACGCTTCTTTTTTCCGCGTTCCCTAATGAACAAGAACGGCTCGAAAGGACACCGACGCGACTGCGTGCTGAAATATGAAATCAAGAGCTGTGGATATAGGGATGTGTTGAAGCTCGGAGATTTAGTTGAGATAAATTACAATACCGTGTACAAAAAAAGGTGTGAAGATAGATGGCATATATTTAAGTCACCTAAGATTTGCTGACGACATAGTAGTTGTAAGTAATAATATCAAAGAACTAAGTATAATGCTAAAAGAATTACACGAAGCTTCGAGCAAAGTTGGTCTTAAGATGAATATAAAGAAAACAAAAATTTTGAGTCCAGAGTACAAAGTCATCACTATCAATGATAATAATATTGAAATAGTAGATGAATATATATACCTAGGACACAAGATAAAAATGAACAAAGATAACCAAACAGCAGAATTGCCAAGATGAATAGGAATGAGCTGGGCAGCTTTTGGCAAACTCAAACATATCTTCGAGAACAAAGAGATTCCAATTAGCCTAAAAAAAAAAGCCTTTGAATCGTGCATACTGCCAGTGATGACATATGGATTGGAGACTATGGCCCTTACGAAGAAAAGTGTAGAAAAGCTCAAATGCACGCAACGATCCATGGAGAGATCCATGCTTGGAGTAAGCCTAAGAATTAGAAACGACGAAATTAGGCGCAGAACTAGAGTAGTGGATAGCATGGATCGTGTAGCGAAGCTAAAATGGCAATGGGCAGGACATGTTGCAAGACAGGATATTACAAGATGGTCTCCCAGAGTTCTGAAATGGAGACCTTGGGAAAATAAAAGAGGCATCGGAAGACCTCAAAAGAGATGGGCCGATGATATTGTCGCTGTGGGGGGAAAGAAATGGCTACAATTAGCCAACAATAGGGAAGAATGGAAAAATAAGGAAGAGGCCTATATCCAGCAGTGGAAAGACGAAGGCTGATGAAGAAGAAGAAGAAGACCGTGTACATTAGTGATGCAGCAAATATACTTTTACGAATACGAATATCAAGCGTACTATTCGGCGAATACGAATACAAATAATTCAATAAAGTAATAAATAATAAGGAACGAAAGTAGATTGAATGCAAGGGAGATGATAGAGTAAGGAATGCAGATATTAGAAAAGAATGTAAAGCTGATCTTAGCATAATTAATAGAATTAAAAAAGGGTCGCTCAGATGGTTAGGGTATGTTGAGCGAATGAATGAGGAAAGAATGGTAAGAAAAATATATAATGCAAGTGTTGATGGCGTCAGAAAGAGAGGGCGACCGCGAAAGACGTGGCACGACCAGATTAACCAGATTCTGGAAGATGGGACCATTAGAAGCCTCAACAACCGGTGAGCTCGCATGCGGAGATGTATGTGGATGAGGAGAGAGTTGTATGTCAGGACAGAAGAGTGTGGCGCTCTATCCTCTCTGACTACCCCCACGGGGAAACGGCATGATGGTAAGTAAGTAAGTAAGTAATAAATAATACACCACTATTCTTTTTTTATTAAGAGATTTAATAATTAAAATTTTCCACCGGCAAATTTTTGTTAAAACATCACAAAATTTCTTCTATCCGTTTGTACATTCCCAGCGGTCGAAAATAAATATAATTTTTTTCACGCTCACGAGCGGTCATGTTATTAGATTTAATTTCAAATTATTTTATGAGTGTTTACGCTGTTACACACAACGGAAATAAAATGGAACGAACAACACGTATTACAAAACAAAAATTACGTGAAATGAGTACCTAACCTTATTAATAACCCAACGAAACTAGATGAAATAACTCTTGTTATGCTGTGAAACAAGTAACAATTGACAACTTGAGAACTCAATAAATCCATTCATTCAATGTTAGGGGAATCCTCGATAATAGAGTGCGTAGGTGTGTTCGGATACACGGTGCACAGCCAAACTTTAATTTCCGTTGCGTTCAGTTGTAAATAGTTTGTTTTTAATATTCGTGATGATATTCGGCGAATACGAATATTCGGTAAATTTAATATCTACTATTCGGCGAATACGAATATTCGTATTCGTATTCTTTGCATCACTGTGTAGGTACATGTGTTGAGACAAATCCGTTGGAGATTGGTAAAATATATATTCTATTAATTTAAACTTTACCTATCTGTTATTAAGGCCCCTTAATTAATAAATAAATAAATAAATAAAAATTTAAAATTTAAAAAAATACACTACGGAGTTCTTATTTGACAGCGAGACAAGACACGTGAACATTTTTTATACATTATTAAGGAATAAGTCAACCTGTTAACTATTGTGGACTAGCTCTGTTACACCGTATATATTTGATAGAAGATAGTTCATGTAAAATGAAAAATTCTACAGGAAAAGTAAACGTGTATATATTATATCCTAGGGCCACCTCTCAGGGTTAATAATGAAAGACCAGGTGACGGAATATTTGTTAAAAAAAATAGTTACCAGTTTGCGCATATAACGTATGTATAAATACATATATGATTTCAATTCTTCCAAAAAAATCATATAAAATACACAACAATTACTCTTGTACTTCAAATTATGCGTAAGATTTTTTAAGCATAATTTGATAACAATGCAAATTATGCATAATTTGGGTATTTTTACATGTGGCTGAGTGTAGACAATAATTAATTTTTTTTTTAACCTATTTGTATAAAATGTACATTTTTTAAACCTATTTTGTATAAAGAGAACTGAAATTTCATGCAGGTAACATATTGTATTAGGGTATATTTACATGTGGCTGAGTGTAGACGATGATCAATTTTTTTAACCTATTTGTATAAAATATACTTTTTTTATCGTATTTTGCTTAAAATGTAAAATGTATTTGTATAAAATGTACTTATATGCATATAAGTTATAATTGTAAACTTTGCCTGTCTCAACACAGAGCTCTCTAGTGAGACAGGCATAGTATAATCAAACCTTACCAATGTATATAAGTAAAGCAATGAAATGAAAAAAAAAATGAAAAGATGCACCCGGTTTAATGCGCTCGCCTCCCCCACCACTCCGCGGCGGGTGGCAAGCACACAAAAACACTACACTTCGCTTACGTTCTCCGGTACACACAAGCTAACCAAGAGCGCGAACGTACCTTCCGTGAGATGGCTTCCCTTCGATTCCCGGGGTTACTCGATAGACAGGTATATTATTACTCCACCTGAATACCCTCCACTTATTCCCAGGTGGGAATACATAACACAATAGATATTTTAAAATTAATTATTTAATATTTTATGTAAACGATACAGTCGATCATCTAAGAAATACTATAATAATATATTTACTATACAAATTACAACCGAGGTAAAAGCGGCTACTTAAAAGCTTCTAAATAAAATTAAGTAAGTTTTTCAATAAAATCTTTGCCGTCAACCCATTTTATGAGCTACTTTACTGGTGGTCTGGTCTTATGGAAAATTTCAACAAAATTACTTTAATTTATTTTGCAGCGATAAAAAGGCTTACTTATTAATCTAAACATAAAATTTTTATGCGTTATAAAATTGTCACGGATTCGTAGCGGTGAGCAACGAAATGAAACACTTGTAAGCAATGCCAAACTTTTATTGAATTCTAAATCGCTGGACACGAACTTTAGCTGGAACGCTATTTCGTGATTCGCACTTATTCGTTGCACTAGAATATTCCATTCCCTGGTATGCTTTATTCGCACCGCTTGTTGATAGCAATCTATTGGGAAAGTATTGCCACGAGATGGTAGAATCAGAAGGAATTACTTACTATCGAAGTTTCTCAAACGGTCCATACGAATCTGGAATCGACTAGAAAATTCTCCTACTCACTTGACGGTGAGCTCCGGATTAGAACGGTCGTGCACTTTTCGGAAAAGTAGCTCGTCGAAAAGCACTCGGAAGATGAAAAGTGAGATCTGTTCGAAACTTCGGCAGACGACTAGAATTCGACGGGTTATCCCGCGTCAATGTTACAAATTGACAAACCCCTCAAAAGCAGACAGAATTCTAAGAAGTAATGCAAAAAAGTACTACCAAATCAATCGAATTAAATTTACTTGACTCTGAACCGTCAGCCTTAAGCAACGTGTTTCACGAACGTGTAAGAGTGACAAGTCACCCCCACCCCCCTCCCCTCCCCTCCCTGAAGATAAACAGTGTGATCTGTTTGAAACGTCGGGAGTACATCGGTCATTCTCAAGACCAACTGATGCGGGATGACCAAGAAAATTTACCTCTATTATATTCAACCCATGAGAATCCCCAATTTAAAAATTTAACATGACAATAATAATTAAAATACAGTTACGTCTGTATTTAATACACTTATTTATACCATTAACTTTTAGCTACGTCTTAAATTTTTGGAAATATAAGCACTTAAATTCTAACCTATTTTCCTGACGGTTTGATTTTCGAACGCGCACTTTATTTGAAATACTCGTACGTAATAAAAATGAACGGAAAACGATATGGCTAGCTTATACAATATACTTGTACCATACCTCGTAAAACTCAGTCAGGCAAGGTTAGGTAACGGTCGCAAAGAAGAAGAACCAAATGAAATATGACTGCAATAAATATGTACGCGCTCGTGCCACGGTCATAATGGGAAATGACCCCAGCGGGATGCTGCTGTTTCGTAATTGGATACACAGATGCCAGCAGAGTACTCGCCGTGGGCGTCTTCTCATACTTCTGATAATTAAATGGCCGTTCTTTTTTCATGCCGGCTGCATGCAACGCGAACCAGGAATGGTAAATTGGCTCGTAAAGTTTCAATAAACCGCCCTCGACTTCAATTAGATCTAGACGACAAATTGAACGTTAAAAGAACTCACAGTTCTCAACACTGGACAAAAACAGCTGATTACTCCCTTTTTTTTAACTCGTAGCGTCTGCTCGCTTGTCTGACGAAAAAACTTTGGATCGATTTTTAACCCTTTTCCCGTGATCCAGTCGAGCTGAAACGTTACAAGCAAACTCGTGGCGACGATAAAAATGATCTAACAAAATTGTAGTATAATTTTGGATTTTTAGAAATTTTAATGGTTTTTTTCAAATTGGAATCATTACAGAAAAGTTTGATTACTACCAACGGCGGCCTGATGATGTCACAAAATATTTAAAATTTGAATTACTCCATCGGTAGAATAGGTACTTCACTACGAATTCCGAAAATTTATATCAATTGGTTCACAGATGACAGCACACTTCGGTTTTTTGGGAAGAAATCAAATAATAATTTATTTCTATTAGATTTCTGCTTAGTTTTAATAATTCTACATTACTCAAATCTGATTCCGACTATTTTAAATCATTAGACGCTGGAAATTCATAAGGTGCGATATTGCTGCTAATTGAATCTATTAAAATCATCTGACATTTTGGAAATATATTAAAAATTAAATTCCTGTAAGTTTAGTGTTATGTTATATGTTTTAATTCGTATTTAATTGTTAAGATGTAGAATGGATTCTTCTTTTTTTGGAATTTAATTTTGGATTAAATAAATTAAATAATGGATAATTCTTGGATTTTCTCGTATTTAATTCGTATTTAATTTTTAAGATTTTCATTCGCCAAAAGGAACGTAAGAAGAAATAAAACGAAAAGAAAATTCAAATGGAGATAAGGAGATATTTTTAGAGATTTTTGACACAGATATTTTTCTAGACATGTTTCATTTTCAATCAATTATTTAATTACTTGATGGTTAACTCAATTTACAAAGAAAGGGAGTAAAACAAAAACTTTTTTTTTATTTGCTAAATTAAAAATATAAAGCACACAAAATACCGTCTCATCTCTTATTGTCGGTAGAATGGATTCATCGTGTTTTCTCATCGAAATTTTCATTTGATATTCGCTCGAGGAGGTGAATGGTCAGGTATTGAAATTATAATAAACCATCAGGATGTCAATCACCAGAATTTACATTATCTGATGTCATAGTCGAAAGTGACTCCCCTTCCAAACAACAGCCTCTCTTTAAAATAAAATTAGTAGTAAAATTTAAAATAAATAGTAAATTTCTAATGGTAATTTCAACCGAATAAATCTTAATTAAGATCAATTATAGAAGACACGCAAAAATGAAGCTATTTATATGGGAACCTGTATGGGAATCTACGTAAGGCGGCCCAGGACTTATGACCTGTATTAAACTGAAACAATCAAGACCTGTATTAAAAAGAAACAACTGATATAAAATACTTGGGAATAATTATAGATAATAAATTAAACTTTTCATTGAACACTAATTATGTAACAATAAAAAATAAGCAAAACGAATTTCACTCATGGGAAGAATCAGAAGATATATTAAAACAGATTAGTGCAAAAATATACATAACTCAATAATAGTCCCCCACATCAACTACTGCAGCAGTATACTATTTCTGGCTAATGAAGAAGAATTGAAAAAGTTAACATTACTCCAAAATAAAGTATTAAGAATTATACTAAAAAGAAATAGATACACAAGAATTAAAGTTATGTTAGAAAGCCTAAAAATAATGACAATTAGACAAATAATTGAATTTTAATGTACTTCTATTTATATACAAAATTGTTAATGGACACAACAATACATTTGAATTAGTATGAAAAATAAGAAAAAACCAACATGAACAAGACCATTGTACAAGAAAAAAAGATGAAATAAGATTGCCATTTAGAAAGAAAAAAGATCGCAAACTTCTTTGATGTACAGTGGGATGAAGTTGTATGTGAGTCTGCCAGAGGATATTAGAGACGAAAAAAATATGAACATTTTTAAGAAAAAGCTATGAACGTTTGTGATACGTGCTTTTGATTAGAAATTTGATATACTGATATTTTACAACGAATATATTAGGAAATATAAAGGTTATTATATTACCTATTTTAAGAATAAAAAGAAATAAAAAAATAAATATTTTAAAAATTTTAAAAATTTAAAAAAAACTGTCTTAAGTACATGCATGTTAAATTTAAAAAATTTAAAAAAAACTGTCTTAAGTACATGCATGTTTCATGTCTACATGTTGCTCTAGTTGCATGTCTACATGTGGACTATTGTGCATTCATATTTTGTACTTAAACTGTAGCATTTCTTGTAAAAATGTAACTTGTAATTCCCACTTAATGGATGATGAGTATATTTCAATTGTCCCTGCGACTCGGATGCAGAGAAGAGGTTTTGTGTGGACGCCTTCCCGTCCCGCTCGCATTCCCATAAGGGTGGTAAGTACGGCCACATTAGCATTTTAAAAATACCGAAAGTGGGTGACGAAAGTGTAGGGCCGATATGGAAGCTATTGCTCATAGAAGGGCCCTGCGTGTGTGGTGGGTCCCTCTTCTCTGATTACTCTACAGAATGCAACGTTCACCAACTCCACAGTAAGAACATCCCCACATTAAAGTTGTATGTATGTTCCAAATCGGTTTGTTTCATATATTAGAATGGACCATGCTAGATATCTATGGTCCTTTCCATCTATATATAATATAGAAAATAACGTTACCAGCTTGGTATATTTCTAATTGAAAGCTATTTCGAGGGACCGCCCATAGCCATTCTGGGATGGGGAGGCGTCCACACAAAACCTCTTCTCAGCCTCCAAGGCGCAAAGAGAAATTGAAACATTATGATGCATTAAGTGGGAATTACAAGTAACACATCTACAATAAATGCTACACTTTAAGTTCAAAATATGAATGCACAAATTCCAAAGTGTTAATAGTGTGACCAAAAAAAAAGGGCGAAAGGAACAACGGAATGAGTCAAAACATGCGGGTTTTCAGGAGAGCTAAAATAAAATTTAGGAATGTTGTTCGTTTGGAAAATATCTCTTAAAGCCTTTATTATTTTTATTTTAATTTTTGCATCAGAAGTTTTGTTTTTTACACAATAACGTTGAACCAAGTTGACTGATGACCTTGTTTTTGCCAAATTTTTCAAATAATTAATCATGGCATTTGTCCTTTTTCAAAAAATAATCATATTTTTTACGAAAACTACATTACTCAAGCACTATCCAAGAAAGCCCAAATCGATGCTATATATACAGACTTCAGTAAGGCTTTTGGTACTGTTGACCAGAACACACTATTACTCAAACTTAGAAAAATAGGTATATCCGGGAACTTCACTGGCTGAGAGAGCTGTATGTAAAAATCAACACGTTCATCTCCTATAAATTCAGATCGACCAGTGGTGTCCCTCAGGGATCCCACTTGGGACTGATCCTATTTTTACTTTTTATAAGTGACATAGCGACCATATTCCACGATGTTTCGATTTTACTTTATGCCGATGATTTAAAATTATACAGAACAAAAATGCTTTCAAGATTTTTTAATAGTTCAACACAATAACCTTAGTATATTGTGTAAAAGCAATAAACTATATCTAAAACATTTGTTAACAAATGCCAAATAATTAGATTTCACAGGATTAAAAAACCTTTTATATTCGAATGCTCCATTGACTACAATGACCTTAAATCAGTATCGGAAATTAATGACCTCGGTGTATTATTTGATGAAAAACTGTCATTTGCACAACATATCAACAATATAACCAATAAGGCAATGAAGACTCTTATTATTTTTAGTTTAGTTAATTAGTTTTGTATTACGTTCATGCAATTCCTTTTCAAATATTTGCACAATCAAACTATTGTCCTGTTCCCTTGTCAGGAGTCAGGTTGAATACAACTCATCTCTCTGGAGTCCCCATTACAATGCCCATATACATACACTTGAACGCATCCAACACAAATTTCTACCTTACATTAACTATCGACTTTACATCTCAGTTGAAAATATCAACTACACAAGATTACAAATTTTTACTGGATTATTGCCACCATCCAGCTGGAGTGTTTTATCGGATTTGATTTTACTTTACAAAGTTATTAATTCGCATTTTGACAGCCCTGATATTCTGTGTTTGTTTATGTTGCACGCGCCTGAAAGAGCTACACGAATACCTACACTATTTTATTGTAACAATACTAGAACCAACACACATTTTAACTCTTTTGTACCCAGACTGCATAGACTAGGCAATACCTATGCGCGTATCTCTGATATTTTTAATTTCAGTTTAGCACAATATAAAGATTCCCTAATAAAAGCTCTACACCCTGCCGTCCTGAATTCACAATGCAATCACAAACAAATTATTTCTTAGATTCCTACACTACAAGTCACATATTTCATTAGACAATCCCTACTATATTTTTAATGGAATTTTATTTATTAGACAATCCTATTTTTATTTCACCTATCATAGATAATATACTTACTCAAGCTTTTGTATGTATGTACTCAAGTATCAACAATCGATTACTCTCCTAATAAAAATGGAATAATATAAATAAGTGAAATAATAATTCAAAGAGAAACATATAACTATCAAATATTGACAGCTTATTAAGTGGCTGGGATAGTGAAATTGGTATCACGTTGTCCGCGTAAGACAAAGGTCCGTGGTTCGAATCCAGGTTCCAGCATTTAATTTTTCAGTTTTATTATGTGATATGTGTGTGTTTCTCTTAATTTCATTTATTTATTTCTTAATAAATATTACGAGACTCGCTTCCATAAATAAATGAAAAATATAACATATAATATAATATATATATATATAATATATATATATATATATGTATTATTATATTTTGTATATGTATATGTAACCATGTATGTTTTCTTACTTGCATCAATTTTTTCATATATATTTTGCTAACTGTTTTTATTTTGTTTTCAAATATTAACTCATGTTTTAAAAGCCCCTTGGGCGTAAATAAATAAATAAACAAATAAATAAGTATTTTATATTACTTTCCTAATTTTTACATTCTAGAGGAGTATCTAAAGAACAACTCTGCGTACTTAAAACTCGATTTTATTGACTCATTCTGTTGTTTCTTTCGCTTTTGGTATGTTAATAATTTTAAATATGATTTATTTGTAATAACGATTATAAAATAAATAAAATAATTAAGCACATTACAAAATTACTTAAGAGAATTTAGTTTCAAAATACCTCCACAGTTGTACAGTTATACAGTTTACATTTGTTTAGCTGTGGTTGTATACTCCGCTGTTGTTACCCATAACAATGTGAAGGTTATGCTTGAAACGGAAACAAATTAAAATTCTCCCAGACTGAATTGCTTGCATTTTGTTGAAAGAGCGTGCAGACAATTTGTCCCAAGTCAAAGTTTATTTGCTGCGCTGTCTTGTTCAATATTAAATTTGTCAGACAAAATTACGCTCGGTGACATATTTACTTTAGTTTAAATATTTCAGATTAAATTTTATATCGCAAACGGTATCTCGTTATTTGTATTTATGTACATAGTTTCCAAGACAGGAGAGTGAAATAGATAGAAGAATCGGAGGTGCTATATATATATATATATATAATATATATATATTATATATATATATATATATATATTATATATCATATGTGTATTATTAATTTTTAATTTATTTATGGAAGCGAGTCCCGTAATATTTATTAAGAAATAAATAAATGAAATTAAGAGAAACACACAAATATCAAATAATAATACTGAAAAATTAAATTAAATTAATTTTTCAGTTTTAAAGTAGTAAAGAATACTTCCATTATTCGGAAATCGACTAGCGGGAAGACGTCAAAGCTTCGTTTGATATTCTCGTAACAATCGATTACTCTCCTAATAAAAATGGAATAATATAAATAAGTGAATTAATAATTCAAAGAGAAACATATAATTATCAAATATTGACGACTTATTAAGTAGCTGGGATAGTGAAATTGGTATCACGTTGTCCGCGAAAGACAAAGGTCCGTGGTTCGTATCCAGGTTCCAGCATTTAATTTTTCAGTTTTTTATTTGATATTTGTGTGTTTCTCTTATTTTTATTATAGATATATATATAATATATCTATATCTATATATATTAATCTATATATATCTATCTATATATATATATATTATATATATATCTATATATCTTATATATATTATAAAAATTGGGAAGCAAAAAAAGAACAACCAAATATAATGGGAAAATACAAAACACAGACAGCATAAAATACCTAGGTGTAATTATAGATTCAAAACTAACATTTACAAAAAATACTAAATATGTTGTGAAGAAAATCGCAAAAAAAGTGTCCTTACTTGGAAGAAAAAGAAGATTTATAACTAAAAATACAAGTTTATTAATATAAAATACTATGATTCTCTCGCATGTTGATTATTGTTCAAGTATATTATTTATATGCAACGAAGAAATGCTAAATAAACTTCAAATAGTACAAAACAGAGCGATGCGCATAATATTGAAGTGTAATAGGAGAACAAAAATAACAAAAATGTTGAATGTCCTAGGACTAGAAACAGTAAATCAAAGAATAAAGTATAATATGTATTGGTGCAAATATTTAAAATTACTTTGATAATAGTATGAAGCTGAATAGGGATTTTCATTCTTACAATACAAGAGGAGACGACAACATAACACTTCCGAAGAAAAATAAAAACCAATAATAAAAAAATAATAACTCATAAAATTGTATGATTACAAAGGTTTAAAAACCTTCGATAGCCTGCCAAAAGAAATCCAAAACACAATGAATATAAGGAGGTTTAAACATGAGTGCAAAATTTAAAAACTTTTAAATGAGTAGATGGGATGCAAAATGTTTAAATTAAATCATGTAAATTAACCCACACAAAGTTATGTGTGGAACTAAATAATTAAGATAAATAAAAATAAATAAAAATAGTACGGTGATAAGAAAATGGCTGCCGAGATGAGTTTTCTATCGAGTGAGAAGTGCTGACATAAGGCACTCACTCGGCACGGAGCCTTTCTCCTACACATAGAAAAATCACAAATGAAATGGCTTGGACATGTGCTAAGAATGCCAGAATAACGAATACCAAGAAGAATCCTCTTGGCAACCCAGGAAGCGGGTCGCCCCAGATTAAGCTGGGAAAAGCAACAAAAAATGTGTATGAAAACAGAATGAGTCTCGACTGGTCGACTCATGTGGAAGCATCGCAGGACAGGGGAAATGGAAGCACCATGTCGAGTCTTTGGGCCCCCTACCCTACTAGGACAAGGGGGTGGAGATGATGATGATGATACATAATTTCCCCTGTCTGAAAAATTATCACACTTTAGAGATTATGACTACACGGGTGCTTAAATAATTGAGATCGGAAGATAGAAATATCGTTTATGAGAATGATAATCCTCCCACAAGTCGGCTTACCATTCTAGGTTTCTTACGTGTTTCATTCATCTTGGTTTACTTGGAAGAAAGAATGAAGAAAGGAGATTGGAGATTAGTGGAGAAAGAAGATGTTCAGACTTTTTGTTATCTATGCACTGATTTTATTATATCATGATAAAGGGAATTATTTTTTTAATATTTTGGTACGATTCTAAGAAGCAAAGTATTTTTATTTTTAACAATGTATTTAAGACGCAATACGATTTTAATTAGCTGAAATCGAAAATATTCATTAACATTTTGACTATCTTAAGTATTCAGTTTACAATAATAATATGCATTATTTTAATTTATTAGAGTAATTATTAGAGTATTAGGTTAAAAAAAATTTAATACAAACTCTTTTTAAACATGAGTTGTTTTCTTTATATTATTGAAAAAAAACATGCCACACGTCCATATAATGCCACACGTCCATTTTATATAGTAATTATAAAAAAACACAAAGTAAAGCAATTTCCTTCATTTCTAAAATATCGTTAGTTTTGTCATTTATTAATTTAATATCGATGTGAGGGATATCTTAGTGTGCGCGAGAGGGATTGAAGATGCGTGAATATGACCGCGTGAATTTACGAGGCGGCGGCATTCCGGATTTTGATCGCTCTTAGTACTGTGGCTGTTTAAAAAAATATATTTCTCTTTTTTTTATAAAAGCGCGTTTCAATATTTAATTTTAATTTAATACTTGCTCTAACCCGTCAAAAATGACGGTACTTTTGCATGCCGGTTCCCAAAGAATAAATATGTACTTATTTGTAGCCAACACCCATGAAATAGTAATAACGACTTTTATCAATACATTTGAACATATTTTTTATATGTCGCCTGCCGGCAGTTAATGGTACCATTTTTAACTCTGGCGATTGTGCTGGGTGCAACATGAAATAGTTCGCGTCTTGAATAAGTCATGTATGTACTATATTTTGACTGGTTATACAGCTCGGCCGTAACATCTCCGGCTAATTTCGTCTAATTTCGTTTTTTACCCGTGAATTCGAAAGAAATAATGGACGTTACACGAAGTTACGGACAGATGGACAGAAAACGAAATTGTTATGTTTGAATATTTCATACTTTTTTGTCATCATTACATTAAATCAATTCGAATTGCGTCGAAGACATTTTTTTTCCGAATGCTTTTAACCTCAAAACTCAAAAGTCATTTTTCATCATTCCTTTGTCGAAAAAGTGCTTTGTTATCAGACATACCTATTTATTAAAATAAAAACTCACTAAATATTTCATTAATTGTTCTGTTGGCTTCCAATAAGCGCATACATGTTTTTAAAGTACCTATTATTGTTGAAAGCGAAGAATATCATTTAATTTGCAAAGTTTTCTATTTTTGTGTGGACTCGTCAAAACAAACAATATTGTGGGGTTATCATTGCCGCAGTAATTTTATAATGAATGCAATGTTCAAAGGAATGAAAACAGTGTCTGTTGGTGAAATGAAGATATAATGTGCGGCTTCCCGGAACTGCATTCAGACGGGGGAGTTCAATACAATATTTATTTTAATGGTCAACAAAGAAAATTGAAACAGGATTAGTCTTTATTACGCTGTTTTAATTATTAATTTCATTGCTTGTAAATGTTAAGGCGATCGTCCTGCAATGCGAGAGATGGCAAGTAGTGAGGGGTCCGCTCTGTACTCACTACTACAATGTAGTACTACATTACATTGAAGTGCACACTTCACGCGTTTTGAAGTGTAGTGCACATGCAAACTACACACACTTGAAAGTTATTGAAAGTACATATTTCAAATAGTACACTTCATTTCAAAGCGAACACTACAAAGTACACACACTTCAAAGTTATCGAAAGTACGAGCACATATTTCAAATAGTCCATTTTTGTTTGGGAAGTTGATGTAGATAAATAAAGAAATCTTTGGAAATCGAAACAACCCCCCTCCATGGTTGGAAAAAATTTGGGATTGAATGAAGAAATCTAGTTGGCTGTTACTGATATGATAAAAACCCTGAATAATTCCAATTGGAATTCGAGGGTTTTTATTTTTTTATTTAACTTTTAGTAAAGGGAATGAATTTTTCGTATTCGATATAAGTTACTGTAATGATAAGTCCAACGTTTTTCAAAAAAGAAGTCAGAAATATTGAAAAAAAAATGCAAACTTTGATGTTACACATCTCCATAACTATTGATATTAGGTCATGATAGCTTGAACATTTTCGACTCATAACCAAGGCAGAAATATATTCCTGCGAGGTTATTAATATTTTTCAAATAACCCTGTATATTATTAAGCTTTAGGTAATTAATGTTTCTTTTATATAAATAAAACAAAAATATCACAAGATTTACGATTAAAGCATTTTATACATTTAATTAAATGTATAAAATGCATATTAAATTTCTGAACAAAACTTCCCTGGCATTCTGAACATCTGCCCCCGGACACATTGCGATTATTATTTTAATTAATTACTTGCAGATTTCCATTTGCAGTTGGATTTCAGGTTCCAAAGAAATAGGTGTGGGCTAAATTCTGCGTTTGTTTTAGCGATAATTTGCAAAATAATGCTCGGTAATCGTGGCGCCCGAGTCCACTGGGCTAAAATTGTTCGCTTAAATATTTACGGGTAGAATTGTTTGAAAAGCTACAAAAATAATTAATGATAATTGTTTCTGGCGAGAGGATTCAGGCTTAGGGGAGAACGGAGTTAAGTACAAGAAAGAATCAGTTAATAAATAATTTTTTTAATCAAAATATTATCCGTATTCGCCAAGCTTCTTCTTCTTCTACATTAAATAGCTGCTTATGTGAGGTGAATTCCCAGCTATTCTTTCATCTTTTGGGAGGTCTTCAAGAACACAATACTGGATATTATCCCCAGGGGGACATTGTTAACCCTAGAGTGCTAGCGCTATGAGCATTTTGCCGCCCGCGACAAAAAAGTGTTATTTTGTAAACAATGCATTTGTCAAGCTCAGGTGTCCAGTAGCTGCTCTCCCATCCCTCACTTCCCTGTTTTAGAAATTAGGAGAAATCCGGTGCGCGGGTGACCGCAGGATGTTGTCATTAAGCTTCATGTGTTTGGTTTGTTACTGTGTGTTGAAACATTATTAGTTTTCATCGCGTTTTTTGTTGTTTTGATGTAAATATCACAATAATATGGATGTTTAGTTTATTTTGTTTAATTGTTGGGTATTTTTATTTTTGTTTTGCTTAATATATTTTATATTATTTTAGGTGAGTATACATGAGTGAGTGACGTATACAAAATTAATGAACAAGACGCAAAAATAATTTCGTGGTTGGAAGAGGAGTCTGATTTTGAAGAAGATGACCTGAACCTATAGATCCTTAAATCAATTATTTATTAAATACTAATCGCACTACATTCAAACATTACAGTACATGTAAAATATACTAAAATGCAAAAATGCATGTTACTAGAGTGTGCCAAAGACACTTGTGATTGTTATAATGGGCATAGTCTTCATTTATAATGTTTTATTATTAGAGTATCATGTACCTATTATCCTTTTAGTGTCTGTAATAAATATTTCAAAAAAAGAAGAAGATGGCGTACAAAATTTAATGGAAAATGTGTGTGAAAGTGATACAGAATGTGAAAATAGTGATCATAATACTGAAACAGAACAGCGGTAAAATCTGACTAGGATGTCCCTAGGATAGCCTCGTTAAATCGCAGTAATTGTTGTGTCATTGCATTTTCCCAGAAGTCTATGGTCGTCGACGTGGATATGGAGATATGTGGTCGTGGACGTGGTCGGCATAAATGGTCAAATCATATACAAGGAAAATACTGAATACTTATTATTACGACGAATGTTTTTGAAAGATTGCTCTGTCTATGACTAGACCACATATAACAAGAATATCCTACCTAAATACGTTGCAGAAACCACTGGGCAACCAAATCGCCCGATTTCTACCATCATAACTTCAGAACATACCCCCAGGAAGTGAAGGTACATGCGCAGTATGTCCGTCCAAGAAAAATAGAAGGACCAACAAAGGGTGCAATAGATACGTAAAGTTACTGCGCAACGAACACTATATGTACGTGTGTCAGGACTTTTTTGGTGAAAACGTTTAATTTCGCGATCAAGTTTCAGTTTTTTGGTGTTATTTAGGTTAAGATAAATATATGGTTAACATTAAAGAAATTTTACCTAAGATATCCCAAAGCATTTTTTTTCTAATACTAACTATTGGTTGGATCCTTGCGGGACACCCGACAGTGTAATTCACAGTCATATACATTTATTTAACTATTATTTTTACGAAATAAGAACAGATTATATGAGTTTATATAAAAATTAATACGTTATATTTCGCTTTACGGCCGACTTTCACGGAAAGATTCTCAGCCGTAAAGTGAGGTATTAGAATGGCAATTTTATCAAACAAAAAAAAATAAACATTCTAAGCATGTAATGCATTTTTATGCTAATTAAAATTATAATCACAATACAACTGAGTGGCAATTTCCTTACTTTTAAATAACGAAATACTTTTTATAAAAAAGTTGTAAGCCTCTGGATCTCAGTTGATACCTGTCCTTTTTAATAATTTTTTAGGCACTTTTCCAATTCTACTGTGGGCAAACTTTACATTGAATAAATAATAGAATTCATTAAAATATTTAAATATACGCATAGAAAATAAATATGAAGTTGTAAACTTTTTCAATACACTCTCTAGAATAGATTACAAAATGAATATTTTAATAAAAAAATTTATGATTAAAAATTAGGTTTCTTTAGAAGACAGTAGCATAACTATCAAGGAGCCGTTGGGGCAGGTCAAGGTTAGGTCTTCGTCATATGTAACTAGCTTATCAGGATAACAACATCGTTATAATAACAAAGAAAAAAATAGACGGGATGTACTTATTCACGCACGCGACAACTTTCTTCGTGAAACTAGCAATAACCCGTCAAAAATGACGGAACCTTTATGTTTGAATTTCAGCTTTATTCATGCTCGCGTTAATTTTCTTCGTGAAACTAGCTGTAACCCGTCAATAATTTCACAACATAAAAAATATTGTGAAATCTATCTTAAATGTAAACACATTATTTTTTACAGTAACACACATTACACAGAACTCACCACTTCTGTGAATCCAAATTATTTATCATCTTTAATTGCTTCAATTTTTAACAAAACTCCTATCAAAATATAATTTTAACGACTATTGTGGAATAGTAGAATGCTTGTATGAGCTTGTAAACAGCGCCGTATGGTATCGTTACTGACGGACATTCTTATGTTGAGAATTATGTTTAGATGGGATGTACATATTCATGCACGAATAAAATTTCTACGAAAAATTTCAATATCATTATAGTGGAAATATTGGCTACAATATTAATTTAATACAAACGAAATAGAATACATAAATTATTTAACATTCGAGTCACATTAAGGTGAAGAACATCGATATTTATATTTTATTACGTCAATTTTATTTTGTCTGCAGGCAAGTATATTTTTTAAATAGTACCTATGGTGGGAAACGTGTCAAATTCGAAAGCATATATGGCAGCGTATCATCGATATTATGATTGCTTCAAAAACACAGTAGGCAGTACGTGGTTTCACCATTCTCAGTTTCAAAAATAACCAATCACTAAGAGCCACACAGCGGCCAGTATAACGTATATGTGATAACTTAATTTTTATTATTTTAATGTTGTATTATATTATTTTTTAAGGACCACTAAGTTATGCAGTCTAAACATATGCTTTACTTTACTTGTATTTACTTTTAAGGATTCTTTATGTGCTCTTTTTTATTATCACTTGTTTTCTGTACTTTTTCTCTTTTGTTCTCTTTTATATTTCATAACGTACTTTATGGATTCCTTTTGTACTAAAAAGTTAATGAGCACTGTAATGTAATGTAATGTCTGCCTTGGCGGTCATGCCGCCTCGCAATGGTTTAAACAACCGGTGCGGGGCAGCACGGTCTTGCTTGGTAAAATCAAAAAATGTCAACCTGGAGACGAATGAGCAGGGCCGATGTGGGAGCTATTGCTCATAGAACAGTCCTGGGTAAGCGGCGGGTACCATCGCCCTTCACAGTATGAACATGTACTGTAATTATTGCATACAAACTGCACACACAGTCTAGCAAGATTCATGTAAAAGTTTACAAATTATGATACATACTCATTTAAAAAAATAAATGAACATTATGAAATCTATATATACTATGTCATGGGAAGGACCATAGATGTTTCTAGCATAATCTCTTCAAATATTTGAAACAATACTGATTTGTAACATATGTGGGGTAACAAAGGCAGCATTATCAACAAAAAAAAAGTTTTTAATGCAGTCACCGAGGATTACTAATTTAAAATGTACTCTGGATTTAATGTATGAATTCTGGATATTATGTATCTATCCCTTCCAAAATCGTGTTCCCTATAAAATCTCGAATTCAATAGGTACATTATATATAAGTTATTCTCAATGACTGCATTATTAGTCTATCCAAATAATACCGGACTTATATGGTTGAATGATTAAGATATTCACCTCTAGTATCAAAGGTCGAAGATAAGACGGCGTATATGGCGTAGTATAAGAGAATCTTTACGGCCGTCTAATCTAAGCTACTTAAAAACGTAATAATAAAATTTATATTTGACAGATAACTTGAAAATTATATTCCATTGTCTAAAGTTCTGCACATTATTTCAATTTAATTAAATTAAGTTAGCATAATGTGTCTTGCTTTCATAAAAATATATTGGCTTTGTAAGTCATTTGAGAAAAGATATAAGATATGGAAAAGTAATCTCCAAGAAAATTGTTGTCCGCTTCGAGAATTATTTTTTCCTTAAGGCTTGCAAATCCTTTTATAATGGGGGTACTTCGAGATTATACCGATTTATGTATTCACTGCCGTCGCTTTATGCAGTGAGCTTTTATGGGGGGAAAATTACTATGGAATCCTGTAACTTCTAAATGTATTATTAAAATGTTTAATTCAGAATATTTTGAGTTTGTTCAAATCTTTCAGAACAGTGCTGGATTTATGTCACAGAGACATTATTAATCAATTAATGTATATTATAGATATCTCACAGAGATGAAACTGTATTTCTTATGGGAAAGTAGGTATAGAAGTCATTTGGGTGTGCATAGGACTTATGACCTATCTTATGGTTGGCTTAAGTGATCACTTTACACAATGTAACATTCGCCATTTCCACCCATGATAGAATATACCATGCTTATTCATTTTTTGGAAGTTGTATATATGTTCAAATTGTGTGGAAAGCTTTCACATATGAGTTGTAACCGCCTTTCCATGCGGCCTGTACAAAGCCATTTTCATTCCCCTAAATCCCCACAGATGTCGCTAATTATTTTAATATCGCTAATGTCGCTAATGAGAAAATCTACAATTGATTTACGGAATTTGAGAGCAATATACTTTATTGTGTAATGACATTCATCCGAATTACTTGCATTACACTAGGATACGCCAGGAAATATTATTTCCAATTTTGGTTACATTCCTTTTTTTCAATTTTTCCAATTTTTGTTAAAGGAATTTAACAAAAATTGGAAATAATATTTCCTGGCGTATCTTAGTGTAATGCAAGTAATTCGGATGAATTTCATTACACAATAAAGTATATTGCTCTCAAATTCCATAAATCAATTGTAGATTTTCTTATTAGCGACATTAACGATATTAAAATAATTAGCGACATCTGTGGGGATTTAGGGGAATGAAAATGGCTTTAAACAGGCCGCATGGAAAGGCGGTTACAACTCATATGTGAAAGCTTTCCACACAATTTGAATATATATACAATTTCCAAAAAATTAATAAGCATGGTATATTCTATCATGGGTGGAAATGGCGAATGTTACATTGTGTAAAGTGATCACTTAAGCCAACCATAAGATAGGTCATAAGTCCTATGTACACCCAAATGACTTCTATACCTACTTTCCCATAAGAAATACAGTTTCGTCTCTGTGAGATATCTATAATATACATTAATTAAAAATTTTAATAATCTACCCTTAAATTAATATCATTTCAGATACATTACAGATATTTCATAAAGACGAAGCTTTTTATATGGGAAAGCATGTACGGTAGTCTTTATTGAGCACCTATGGACATGCAACCTGTCTTTAAGGCTGGTTTAAGTGAACCTTGTAACGTTCATCGATTCCACCCCTGAACAACCACACATCTATCAAATTTTTGAAAGTAGATTTTTTAATTTTTTTTTTTTTCTAAAATATTTATTACATAGAAAAGGTAAAGGTAGTTGCTTAACTAGACTAGTCTGTTCTAAAGCAACTACCTGTACTGTTTTTGTTATTAATTTTAGTGTATAATAAATAAGTGTGTAACAATTATAATGTACACTTAACAAATTCACTTCAGAGAGAGATAAAAACAAATTATATTATAATTCATATCACACAGAGAAAAAAAAATCAAATCATATTTAGAGAAGGTATTTGAATTATAATAGACACAAAAACGATTTACAATGAAATCTAAGCTGTCCCATTTGACACATTGCTTTCGTTTTGAAGTCTACCTACATTTACTAACCACTTTGTTAACTTCTGTTTAAATGAAACATTCACTTTTAACCCTATAATGTCGGATTGTAATATATTGTATTCTTGGAGCACAGAAAATGAAAAAGCGTTGGCCAAATTTTGTCTTCATTTTCGGCACTAAAACATTTCCCGATGTTGTGCTTCTAGATTCCGATAGTATATATGATAAAGTGGTTTTTTTTATAATAATTTCCGTATCGAACTGGTGTATAGCTTATATCGAGCACTTAAAAATCTCTAAATAGGTCTTCGAAATTATATCTAAATGGTTTCTTATTTATTACCTGTATAACCCATTTCTGAGACTTTATTAAAGGGTCTAATATAGTTAGTGCCGCACCACTCCCTATGCATATGTTATTTATGCCGCGTATGTATATGTTATTTGTGCAATTAATTTTACATATTTGATACAACTACGCAATCGCCATGTATGGTTGAAAATTTGTCATTTTCATGAAATAGTATATACATAGATGTTATTGATGGAATATTCCATTTTTTCTTTTTGATAAGAGTCTTCTTCTTCTTCTCCCTGGCTTCATCTCTACTCATTCTCGTCGTCGACTGTTGGGGTCAGCTCTCCTCGTCCTAAGGCTGTAATTTATTTTGTCTTGGATAACATTAACTTATCCATGCCTCTGCATCTGACCATCCCTTTGCCCCACCCAGGAATTTTTCGGTCTTCCTCTGTATGTAATTCGGGGAAGATTCACGAAGATCGCCTGGTTGAGAATCTATTATGTGTTTATGTGTGTATCGATCACGAAACTATTTCAGTGGTGTAGTTATTCAATATAACTCAACAGAACTATAGACTACTGGACTTGTTTTTACTCCCCTTATATTAACTCGTGGCGTCTGCTTGCTTGCTTGCTTGCTTGCCGGCAACCTTGGATCGATTTTTAACCCTTTTCCCGTGATCTAATCGAGCTGAAACTTAGGAAATAGACTCGTGGCGACGATCAAGAAGATCTGTCAAATTTTCGTTAAAAAAAAATAATTATAGTATAATTTCGGATTTTTAGAAATTTTATTGTTTTTTTCAAATTGGAATCATATGAAAAACTTAATAAATAAGCTCAAAACATCTGACATTTTAGAAATATATTAAATTACTGTAAGTTTAGTGTTATGTTACATGTTTTAATTCGTATTTTATTGTTGTTATATTTTACAAAGAAAGGGAGTATAATAAAAACTTGTTTTTTATGAATTACTTTTTTTTTCTTTTCAGTTTTGATTTAAAGCTCACTTTTTACTCAGTCAGGTTTTATGATTATTTTTATTGCCAATTATTTAAAGACGTTATAGATACACTAGAATTAGCCATATGGCAAAACAGCTTAAGTTAATGATTTTAAAGCAACAAATCATACAAAATGTTCCCGTTTTGATATAAAAAATCAAAAACCGTTTAGTTCCATCATATTTGTAAAAAAATGTGAAATATAATTTTGAGGTTCACTCATATCCCACGAGAACGAACTCGGTGGAATTCTAGGCTTCCGCATTGTTTAATGAACTGCCACAAATCGTTCAATGAACTGCCAGCAAATGTGAAGGAAGTAACTAGTCTCACTATTTTTCGTAGGTTTAGTGCACAGTATGAGAAATTAAAGAGTTTATGTAATTATTACGGTCGCTAGACATAGTTAACGGTTTTTTTTTTCAATTGATTTAGCAACATTGTAGATTGACATTTAAAAAAATATTGATTGTATTATTTTATTTGATTATTTACACCAACGTGTTTCAGAAAAACCTTTCCATTATATACAATGTACAACACCCTGATGATGGAAAGGTTTTTCTGAAACATGTTGGCGTAATTAATCAAATAAAAGAAGTAGATATATACAAATATTAGGTCCTTACATATGAAATTGGCGTTTAGTATGGGAGGAACATAAAGCCGATTTTTTTTTATTATAATATATTTATTTAATCAAAGTATGTACCATTGCTATCTATGCACTTTTGCCATCTCATAGGTAGTTCATCGATCCCTTTACTAAAAAAACCATTCGGACGGGAATCAATAAAATCTTTGAAGGCGGTTTGGACTGCCCCATCGGAGTTGAATTTTTTCCTCTGCAAGAAGTTATCCAAATTTCGAAAAAAATGGTAATCTGTTGGGGCAAGGTCCGGAGAGTACGGTGGATGTCTTAGACATTCCAATTGAAGCTCCTCTAATTTGGTAGCCGTCTGTTGTGCAGTGTGTGGTCTAGCGTTATCATGAAGCAGCAGTGGCCTAGAGCGATTACCCAGCCTCGATTGTTTAGCAGCTAGCTTTTCCATCATGGTTTGCAGTTGCTGACAATAGACATCTGCCGTAATCGTCTGGCCAGATTTAAGAAAGCTGTAGTGAACGTCACCAGCACTAGTCCACCAACCGCTCACAAGTAACTCGCGTTTGTTGATTTGCTTCACTCAATTCGTGAGGTACCCACCTTTCAAGCTTTTTCACCTTACCAATTTGCTTCAAGTGGATTAAAACAGTTTTATCACTAACACCGCAGCCTGTAGCTAACTCGGATGTGGTTTGCGATGGATTCCGCTTCCACAATAGCCTTCAATTCTTCATTATCAACTTTGGTCTCCGGCCGTCCACGGGGCTTGTTCTGCAGGTCGAAATTTCCAGAACGAAAACGTTGGAACCAAAAACGCAATGTGTTTTCTTTTGCGGCACCGTCGCCATACACATCATTAATCCTTCGAGCCGTTTCTGCAGCACTGGTGCCACGGTGGAACTCGTACTCGTAAATAACGCGATATTTCAAGTTTTTCATTTTGTAAACTGAGTCTCGCAAAGAAAAAAACAATTGAGGAAAAAACAAATGAATTATAATTTTCAAAACACAAATACATGAGTAAATAGCTGTAAAAATTTGGATTTGGAATTCCTAACCAAAGAGAAGATATTTGAGATCAAATTTGCCAGTACGGTAAAACGTCAATTTCATATGTAAGGACCTAATATTACAATCATTATACATATATTTTAAATATTTAACTGTAAATGGTTACGGATATTTTATACGAACCATATGTTTTTCCGAGAGACAATTCTCGACATTTCGTTGAAGTCATATTCAATGTCTCTCGGAAAAACATACGGTTCGTATAAAATATTCGTAACCATTTACAGTTAAGTATGAGGAATGTTTAAAATATGATCATGTTATGTAATTGATGGATTTTATTGATTGGATTGAAGAGATTATTCGTGATGATATTAAATTACGTGAAAAATATTAATTAATTAACGATAAATTATTTAAATTATATATAACGAAACTATTTTATATATGAGAGAAGTGGATGAAAGTCTCTTATATGATGGTTCAGGGCTTACAACCTGTATGAGCTAGCTTAAGTGATCACTCTGCACAATGCAAGGTTCTCCATTTCCAGAAGCAAGAACATCCACACATGAAATTTTTTAATGTTCTATATATATGTTCGAATCAAGAACCTTTCATGTATTACTATGTCTCTGCTAGAGACATCTGATTTTTTTTCCGTGGCAGAAATGAATTTGTGAACGGGGGAGTGGCTATAATTATGGTGGCGGTAATTGAGAAGTGGACGCCGAAATTTTAATGTTAGAGTAAAGGAACAAATCAGATGTCTCAATACTAATAACTTTTCTGAATTCGCAAACCATCTTTTGGAAACAGGCCACACGTTTAAAAAAGAAAACGGTATCGAGATTCTACATGTAAATAATAGAGACCTTAGATTAATAACTTAGAAATACTAGAAATGTAAAAAGGCCTGAACACTAAAGCCGATATAATTAATAACCAGATAAATTTTATGAAGAGCCCGTTACTTGATATATTCCCCGTTTCGGCGTCCACTTCTCAACTACCCCCACCATAACTGTAGCCACGCCCCCGTTCAAAAATTGAATTGTTTGCTAGAATAAGTAATGGATAGTTAGTTTGCGTCCGTCCTGATGAAGATACAGTTACCGTCCAGATGAAGGATACAGGTATCGAAACCGGTAGACGTAGAGTTACTGTAGGTCGACCACAATCAAAAGACCATTCCTAGATTTGTCCGGTAAGAAGAAATCGGGGGAAAAGTTGCCTGGCAAGCCCGTATTACAAGCCTCAATATGATAATCCAAATAAACATATATTTTTTAGTTTAAAAAAGACTACTTACATACTAAAAAAACTTATTTTGTGTACATTTTTGCATCGCAACAACACACATATTTTTTGCGCACATTCTTTTGAATGCGGTCTAGCTATAGTTAAGTGGTTAATACAAAGTTATTTAATTAAAATAAATAATTAATATTTGATTCACGCCGATAAGAATTAAAATAATGGTTTTGAAAAATTATGGAGTATACGTTTTACTAAGTTTGTGAGATAAATTATGGAGCTCCAAACCTCAGACCTTAATACTTTAGTAAAGTCCGGGAATTCGTTTCTTAAAACAGGTTCTGCCTATTAAAGAAGTAATTGTGTAGTCACCTTGTTAATATTATTAAAATTGTGTCTGGAAAAAGACAATAATTTAACATTTTAAGTGTACTTAATTTGTACCAAGTACTGTACTTTTAACTTTAGTAATTTATTTACTAATGTCCTTTTGTTAGTTGCCATTGTATTATTTTGCTTTAAGGCATCTTCTTGTTTACAAGGCTAAAAAATGATTGTAAAGTTTTAATGTTAATTGGAGCCCCAGGAGCACTCATTAAAAATACAGCCTTTAACACAGTTTATTTACATTTTAGTTTTTCAGGCTTTCTGCTGTTTTCTTTTAAATTGCAGAGTATCTCATGATGCAATTTCATCAAAATTCAACACACTTTCAACGATCATAATCCCGTTAAAAAGCTCAGCTAACTATCTTAACTATTTTTTTTTTTATAACCAGTATTTTATAACAAATATAATATTTAGACAGAGCCACTGACCAATTACAGAAGTGAGTAAAATATTTATGTGTAAGTTAAAAAGAAATTCAAGTAGACAATAGTTACTAAATAGGTGAGTGCATTGTATGTACGTATGTACGTGTGTGCGTGCATGCGTGTTTGTGCGTGCATGCGTGGGTGTGAGTGTGCTCGTGTGTATTTTCTATTTATAGTTTGTAATTATTGTAATGATCAACTTTTTGATTTAATTTATAACCTGTATTGTTGTTATTGTTATGTGGTGATCCAGAGCCATGGCGACTCTAGCGACACGCATCATTTGACGTTCACCATTCACTCTGTCGCCGACCGCCGTACCACTCGCAAGTAATATTTCCATAACAAAAACTCATACGTACTCTACATACATGAATACATGTTGTAATTATTTTGTCAACAAACAAAACAAAATAAAGATATTGTATGTACACAATAAAAAGTACTTGAATGACAAATGATAACTATGTAATGCAAAACTAAGTTTACACGTTGAGGCGATCCGAAAATGGGACCTGCCTACGTCAGAGCATACATATACTTTATTAAATTAGTTCATGACAGACAACAGTCGCCCTCTTGCGGCGACCCGGGAAAGCTAGGTGTCGTAAGCCAGGATGCACATCAAATCTTGGCAGAGGGGCCTACTCTACCAGTGCAGTCTCGGCGTTACCTCTGCCTGGATTTTGACCAATCTATAATATTAATAGTTGTCTGACCACTTTTAGCTTTTACTATACTTTATTGAATTTCCGTCTTATTTGTGTTTTTAAAATTATAATTTGTATTATTTGTACGACGGTAGATACGCACAACCTGATTACGTTTGGAATAACAAAATTGTATTCAGAATACTTTGAATATGTCCAAATTTTTCAAGACAACAATACTGGATTTTATCCCCAGGGGGACATCACTAAGCAAGACATAAAGGATATTGCTTTAAAAACGCCAATCGAAATATAGATACCTCATTATCAATAGTGACATCTGTATTGGATTATGGGAATGAAATAGTCTTTGGTCTGCAGGTGGCGGTTATAAAAATACAACTCACATACAAAATAAGTTGTGAAGGTTAAATCAGTTGTATATAATAATTAAATATATACAACTTCCAAAAATTTGATAGATGTGGTAGTTTATCATGGGTGGAAATGGTGAATGTTACACTGTGTAAGAGTACG
>JADDOH010014164.1:0-16797 GCA_016648135.1 Agrypnia vestita | reverse complement strand
AGAGCGTCGCATGGGAGTTTTTTTCAAAAATAATAATCAACATAGTCAAATGTATATAACGTGCCTGTAATTATAAAGATATAGGTAACACTTCCACATTAGTAAATCACTTGAAGAAAAAACATATTGTTGAGTACTTATCTCTTATTAATACATAAATCTATTATTTATCCTTATCTTTCCTTATTTATATTATTTTTCTAAAACTTTATTTGACTCGAGTTGATTGACTAATGAGTTTGCGACTTCGTGTTGAGTATATGTAAGACGTACCCGTACAGTAATATGGCGTTCGTACGTAACGATCTGGCAGTCTCAACTCTCAAATAGACACCGAGTCAACTCGAGTTGCGACTCGAGTCGGCCAACATTTCAGCTCGAGTTAGAAAAAAACTAACCCATAAAAACCAAGTTTTTATTATACTCCCTTTCTCATTTACTAGTGGAAACTGGTTTGGCGCTTAACCTACGCGTTGGGCTTTGATCGGGCGACGCTACGAAAGGAAGTAATAAAAAATTTCCAAAAATCCAAAATTATACTATAATCAGGTTTAGTGTCTACCAGATGCGTCGCAGTCTCTTCATACAACTTAGTAAGTTGTATGAAAAACCATTAAAAATTTCTAAAAATCCAAAAATATACTATAATTATTAATTTTTTTTAACGAAAATTTGACAGATCTTCTTGATCGTTGCCACGAGTCTGCTTGCAAAGTTTCAGCTCGATTGGATCACGGGAAAAGGGTTAAAAATCGATCCAAAGTTTTTTCGTCAGACAAGCAACCAGATGCTACGAGTTAAAAGAAGGAGAGTAAAAATACGAGTCGGCCCATCACTACAATGAACAGAACAGCCCCTCCACTTTCCAGAAATTGTTTGAGGAACTAGTGCATTAAAATAAATATACCCAATGTGTATTTTTATTTGAAACTAATTATTGGCACATTGAAAGCAAAAGTGATATATAACATTTGTCACGAATTGTTATCCATAACAACACCTTGCTTGAAAATTGCAAATGTAATGATTTTGTAACATATAAAATGCCCATACCGAAAAACAGATATTTTATAAAAAGTTGCCACTGATTTCAAGAAGTTGCGATTTAGTGCCATTTAGGATGCATGGGGGCATCTTTATCATATAAATACAAAATACCATCAGGCGGTGGAGATCTAAATAAAAGGACATTTTTTAATTTTTTGTTGCAATATTTTTTTTTCAATTATGTTCCATTTATGTTCCAAATAAATTTTTTGTTCAATTATGTTCCAATATTCTTTTCTTTTTAATACTTGAAAAAAGGAGGGTTGCATTAAATTTGAGGCCACATTATTTTTGTACTAATATGGTACATTAAAACAGAAAGGATTTGATCATTGTAGTATGTATTATAAATTTTTAAGAATTTTTGCCAGACGACCAGGACACAAATCTAGGGGTGATTTTCGTTCTTTGTTCAAGACATTTAAATCAGCTCCAGCATTGACCAGCAATTTGACGACCTCATCACGTTCTTCTTCACATGCCAAATGTCTGAAATCAGAAAACAAATACAATAAATCACGTAAATTCAAAAACTATTAGTATTAGTTTTAGAAATATTTCCATATTATTTAAACCAGGGTTCGAGGATATATATCTGCAGATATATATCATGATATATATCACGATATTGATGGCTTGATTTTTATTTTTGATATATATCCAAAAAAACTTTATGTGGTCATTAATGATGGCGGTAGTTGTATTTTAAAAAATGTTACAGGTTGTTTTTTTTAAATATCTGCGGTCGTTACTAGATGGTGCTGCCATCTGTTGACTTATTGGGATATTATTTTATACAATAAATCTGAATTGGGTAAAATCCATATATGTAATACTCCAGTAAAATCATTGTGGTCAGCTGTAATAGTTCAATTTATGTCTGTTTATACATCCATAGTTTTAATAATTAATAAATCATGTACAAAATAAAATAATACATTTCATAATTATTTCGAGTTTGTATCATTCGACGTGTGCAAAAAATGAGAAAAAAGTTTGGATATATATCAAATTTCTGATATATATCAAAAAATCCGATTTTTTAAATATGAAAATCGGATTTTTTCGAACCCTGATTTACACAAATATGCACAAATATTTCTATACAAGAAAAAACAAATAAATGACAAAAATGAATTCTTTTACATTAATTTAACTCATTTGTGTCCATCTGGGCCACGCAATTTTTTTTCTAGCTTTTTGGGTGTTTGATAAAATACGGCAATTTCTTACAAAGCAGTGCTTCCAGTATTGTCTTTAGTATCAATCTGTATGGCGGGTTGTTCTAGCAACAGTTGGACTAGAGGGACTCGTCCCTGGGCTGCAGCCCGGTGCAGCGAAGTGGCCCCACAAGTGTCCACAATATTCACGTTAGCATCATTATCCAAAAGGAATTGTGCAATCTGTAATTTTTAATATATCTTTGGTTTCGTTTGCTGATTTAATGATAATGAATGAATGAATAATTTTATATCCCTAGAAATAAGTCATATTATAAATATTATACAAATATCTTATATAAATTTTAATATGCAATTGAAATTTATTCCTTATATTTTTTAAATAGGTTGTATTCACTACAGTTTGAACAGAATTTGATCAGATTTCAGGTTGACACAATTCTTATTTTGATTAATGTATTATATTTTTTTATTTAATTATTCATTCTGCCGACTTCAACCATAAAACCATTATTGAAAATGTGAAAAATTAGTTACAATACCTATATCAAAATCAAACTCTTCAAAAGGTGCATCCTTCCTTTAGGCCATCGAGATCACATTTAATAATTACTTGAGTTTATGAAGAGCTTTCATTTTTATTAGTTTGATCAAATATTTTATATTCAAAGCATAAATATTTATTCTATAACGCGTTTAGATATTTTTTCCTGCATTATGTCCATTACTCGAAAAAAACTTGTACAGTTTCAAGTTGCACATTAATATAAATGTTGGTGTATAAATTATATTCTTGCACCAATTTTTTTTAAATAAATTTATCTTAAGTATTGTGGTTCCAGGTAAAAGGTTCAACACGGGGCGGGGAAGGGGTTATGTAGTTATTCTTATTCTTAGGCCCGGTTGTTTCAAGTTCGATCAAAGTAAGCGGTCGATAAAAGCATAGATTTTTACGAAAACGGATCGTCTGATTGGTGGAGAACGTAAAAATCTATGCTTTTAAAGAACGCTTACTTTAATCCAACTTGAAACAACCGGCCCTTAGTGAACTTAGATGGGGCTACATAAGATGAAAAATACTTGTGACGAAAATTAACGGCATTGTAAACAAAAATGTATAAAGTGCGGTCAATTCGACATTGCGTGCCTTTTTTAATAACAATTTTGAAATCACACTAATTTTGAAAACGAAATGGAATCAGCTGTTGGATGGGAAATTATGGATGGACATTTGAAATTATTATTATTGGGACACAAAAATTGAAATTATTATTATTATTGAGACACAAAAATGTTCACACAAAAAATCATTTAATTGATTTTTTTTTATAATTTACATTTACCTGATGCATGAGTAATGTTTACAAATAAAAGAATAAATAGAGTAGCTTGTTGATCTTGTGATTAGAACTCTCGCCTCGTGATCCAAAGGTCACGGGTTCGAACCTCAGACCAGCAAGTAAGTTCTATTTTCATAGCACAAGCGTTTAGCTTAGTTTGAAAATATTAAGAATATTGATGTGACATGTTTTCCGTGTTCGCATCTCTATTTAATTTTTTTTAAATAAAATAAAATTTCTTAAGATATTATTAGAAATTAACATTTTTATCAGGTAGGCCATGGCTCGGACCCAAAACGGTTCATTTATGATGGGGCGGTTTTCACAACCGAACGGAACTATTAAATTATTTTCATAGATTTGTGGAGAGGATACACTGAAGTATATTTTAAAACATTTTATATATAATAAAACTCATTTTCGGGAGTTTGCAAAACATTAAATATTTAGTTATATCGCCGTATATGATTAAAAAATTTATTTTGGTAAGGAAACGTACAAAGAATTTATAATATCTATAGATATTTCATTCTTCATACATTAATCAAGTTTTCTATAAACTCTCATTTGCTTTTGGCACATTTTTTCATATTTTTTTTATTTTATTATTGCTCACAAATTTTCTGTTCAGTTGAGATGAGGGCTGTTCCCCGGACCTATTAAATTATGTGACTCTGGAGAAATCATTGAATTTTGTAATCTGTAAAAGTACCAGGATTTTACAAATCAAGTCACAGAGGTGTTAATGAAAAAATATATATGCGTACTCACAAAACGAGCTCAATGGCATGGTGCAGAATCATCATGGAAAATGAGATTTGAAATAAAATGTGTTTTCTCTTTAATTAATCTAAAAGCAATCTTCCAAGACAAATTTTACTGGATAGCATTCACTGTACTATGGATAACATACAGCAGACTCAAACCATAAGCCGTCATATACCCTCATACCATGACATAGGGTAAATCCGTATAACTTTTGATTTAATCAAAATAGACATTTAATTTAAACTGTCCATAATTTGTTAGCAATATTTATGCAACTGCAGCTATCATAAAACTGTCGTGACTTTTAAAACTGTAAAAATGCAAACATGTAGCCAATACAGTTCGTAACAACAGCCAACAGTGACAGCAAAACAGTAAAGAAATAAAACCGGATTTGTATGAAAATTGCAACCTTTTTTTGTCCTCAACTGTATTACAGATATTATCTGTGCTATTCTGAAAATAGCAATATTGGGATGTCGGATCTTTATCCTAACACTAAATATACAAAAATATAAATAAAAAATAAATATATTCAAATATAATAAATATATTCAAGATATCTACTATGCAAAGAAAAATTAAAACTGTTAGATGTCCAGCGCAAATTATCAAGGAAAAACACTTACTTCTTTAAACCCTTTCGAGCAAGCATACTGCAAAGCTGAATGTCCCTGTAGGTTTCTGTGATCGATCTTGGCTCCCTTGGAGACCAGAATTCTCACCACGGTGGATCTTCCAGCAGCAGCAGCTAGCACAAGTGAAGTGGCCCCAGAGTCCTCTTTCCAATCCACAGGACAGCCTAACTCCAGGAGATGGGATACAAGACTGTCATGTCCCCCGACTGCAGCCCAATGCAATAATAGTCGTCCATTCTAATTAATTCAATTCATATCATGGCTTAAATTAAAATTGTGTTCAGATATACAAAAACAATACATACTTGTATTTTAAACTTTATAGTATAAGCAATGTCAAGTAATTATTGTAATGAAATAACAATGGTGTTCATATTTTAAAAATAGAATTTATTTATCGAAATAAATATTTTTTGTAACGACCTAGGACTATTAGGTAGAGTACTGTCAAAAATAATATATTTATATTTAATATCCTATACTTTTAATAATAATAACCCACACTATCTGGTTTGGTTAATAGAGCATTTCCACTGTCATCTAATCTCACTTTGACAATGTTAAAATCTCCCCTATATGCCGAATCGTACACATCATTACCGTTCATTATATTACTGAATATGCGAAAAAATCTTATTTTTAGGTTATGCGTTAGACCGCACTTAGACCGTTAGACAGCAAAAACAATATTGACGATAAATTGCATTAAAATAAAGATATTAAATGACAGATAACAGATTTTTGAATAATTTTCTATGGAAATCAAAAGTGCTACACATGCAGTGCTGCCAAGTGCTGCACTACGGTGTGCTCATGGTGTATGCCGAGCCGAATGGTGATAGGTCCATATACTACAATGAAGTGTACAGTAGCCGGCAAACATCTTGAAATTCTGCGGCGTAGTGGGGGGACGTTTGCGCATCTACCTTTCTACCAACGAGACCCAAATTTCGTCTTCTGCGCATTCCCCCACTAGCCAAAGAATTTCATGAAGTTTGCCGGCAACTGTATACTTCATTATATGATCATACATGACTTCACATTTCACATGTTTTTAGTCGAACTTCAAACTATGACTATTATTTTAGTGAAGTTGCAGATGACTTGTAGTGAAGTGGAACGAATGAGTACTTCAGTTCACTTTTGATAATATGAAAATGAACAGTTTCAGTCCCTAAATAAATTATGCAAAATTACTGATAAAAAATTCCACTCCCCGTCATAAATAAATTTGGTGGATAAATGATTAATGCATATCCTCCCCTCCCCCTCCGATAGATATAATTTTTGTTGAATAAATGAACTACCTACCTAAGGCCCCGGGCACGATATGTGCGGTCGGTGGCGGAGCATTAGCGCGGCAGAGCGGTGAAGAGCGCCGACCATGATACAAAGTGACTGGGCGGTATCGTCTGTCAGTCGCGCCGTCGTGGTATTAATAACGTAGATTCCGCGGCCTTCTTCATCATTACACCCCTGGTTAACTCCCGGCAAAACTCTTTTATGTATCTCTCGTCTAATGTGTTCAACACTAAATTCGGCGACCTGGATTTCTTCAGGTCATTAATCTATGATTATAAAACTCTTGGATATTCACTTGGGTTATGAATTTTTTATAATACAGCCTTTTACATGTGCACATGGTATGGTCGGATCTGGGTATGTCCTGAAATTTTAATTTTGCTGCAAAGAAGTTCAAGCAAACATTTATAGAAAAAATGAAAATTCCGCACATTTTATTATTTTTGTCAACTGAAGTCAGAATTGAAGTTTACTTCAGTTGAAGCCTTCGTTCGAAATGAAGTTTTGTCCATCACTGATGCCGAAACCTGCATGTTTTTTTAAGAAAATGCTCTTTGTATATGGTATCCCTAATATTTTGTAGGGATGGGTCGTCGACGTATTTTCCGTCGACGAAACGAGACCGTCCACGTCCATCCATCGACGAGACGATCAACTAGTTGAATTCGTCAACTAGTTGACGCGTCAACTTCGTTACGCGGACGTCGCGGACGTTCTATCTAAACATCGGGACGATGGTCAACTGTCTACGGTTCAACGCGACGCTTCTCGACGGCTCAACCGTTGGCTATTTTTATGACGTTAATTTTTAAAATTTAAAGAAGTTCGAAGGAATATAGTTTCGGGGAAAGTAAAACCGCTACTTGTGCTTAGATGTAAAAAGAAATATTTTATTATTTATTTGTTTACGCACATTATAGGCTTTACATATTGTTTTATATACTTCTTTCTATATATAACAAAGAAAGAAGTAGGTATACACAGCAATATCAGGTGTTAGCAGTAAAATATAAATATAAACTACATAGATAAGCAGTGAAAGTATTGGGTATAAGCATTAAAATGTGAGTAAATAAAATGGATTTTGATTTTGTGTTATTTTTTTGCGTAATAAAGGCACCAGTTATGAGTAAATAAAATGGATTTTGATTTTGTGTAATTTTTTTGCGTAATAAAGGCACCAGTTATGAGGTGCTGTAAAAAATACTTTACATTTATTTATTTTCTATAAATTTATAAATAAATACAGAATTTAAAAATACTTTACATTTGAGATGTTATATAGAAATTTATTGAAGAATACATCTTTCAAAGTCAGGCTTTCACTTTGTGGTGACATTATTAATAAATAAATATATTTGTATTATTTGTCAACTTTAGTTTAAGGCTCAATCTGAGAAAACGAACATTGTTTCCGAAACATGTAAAAAACCAATAAAAAGTGGTGTAAACAAAATTATAATAGATTTATTTTTTTATCTATAAAGTTGAAAGTAGGGAATTTTTAATTAAAATTAATTAAACTTAAATTCAAGATTATATTACATATATAATAATTAATGTTGGACTCCTGAATAAGGACCATAGTTAGGTAAAGAAAATTTTATTCCCTACAAGTTTGTTTATCATTTATATGCTAAAGTTGAAAAGTAAGGAAATAACACAATAATTAAATTTTTGCATCCCTTTTCAGGTAGATATAAGAAGTCGAGATCGATCGAATAAAATATTGATTTTAGGAAAATATCTAGCCGGCCTGTTAATTAATAATAGTTCAATAAAAAATAAAATAATTAAACCGAATTGTTTTATTTTATACAGCGTAAAATTGGGAGTTCACCGAATCGTCGCACGTGACATCACAAAAAATCAAGTAAAAAAATAATAGATAATAGCTTATTAAGCCTATCTCGCCCTACGCATGTATAGTCCGTCCAACTTATCTGGAGAATAAAGGAGGGCGTCCCAATCGTTGTGGTGCTGCCCATAGTCTAAAAATTATCTAATTTTTAGGGAATTTTTTGCAAATTCGTTTTTTCTTAAACAATTTATTAAGCAGTATACACACGATAAAAAACAAAAAATGTAAAGTAATGTACAAAGTAAATTTATCAAAATATACATTCGCAAAATACACGTCACCAAATGGCGTTTTTTCAAAATCAAAGAAAAAAACAATTTTCAGAAAAAAACCAAACAATAATAATTCTTTTAGGCCGGCGCTACATTACGCAGATATTCTGCCGCGTCTTTTCCGTTGCGCCAAATCGGCAAAGCAAATAGATCGACCGATCATCCGCGTAGTGTGTTTAATAAGCGCATATTGTATGGAAAGAAATGTAGCGGTGTTCCGCGACAGAAGAGACGCGACGGAGGATCCGCGCAGTGTGGCGCCGGTTTTATTCGGTGTCTCATACCTAATGATCTGACCTCCATGTTTAACTCAGTAATACCTAAGAATATCAATCGGTTTAGGGCCGCTGTATCAACTTGGTTTATAGTAATCTTTCGTTCAAAGCATAGATATTTTGCGTTTTCCACCCATCAAACAACTCGCTCTCGTAAAAATCTATGCGTTAAATGAACTATTGCTATAAAGTAAGTTGATGCAACCAGTCTGTAATGTGCATAAATAAAAAAGTTTATTTTTGAAAAAAAGATGTTTATACAAATGAACACGTTAGTTTCCCTCCTGCATTGACAATTATGAAGCACTGACCATTAGATACTGGTTTGAATACACCTTCGACATCTTTGCCAACATTTGTCTGCTGTATGTTTCATCTAGATGTATGACTGGCTTCATTGACTGGATTCAAAGAAGTTTCATTCTTCCTTAATTCATACAATAATTTTGCTCTCATGGCACATATTAATTATATCATTGCGTTCTATAAGCACCTTACGGTTACTTTTAGTCTTCCGAAAACGAAAACCTAGCTTATGCAGTAATTTACGTTATATCTCACGATATCCTTGAAAATTTATGTTTTCTTTCAATACCTTTTGCAATTTACTTAATGTAGGTAACTCTTTCTTAAAAAGCATAAAAATCGTGTACCTTTCGCCTGATGACTCCCAAATCAAAGTTATCAATATCAATTTTTCCACTTATCTTTTTTCTTTTTTTCCGGGTGTAGATATTTTAATGCCCATTTCCACGGCCGCTTTACCTTCTTTAACTATTTTGTAAATTGCCGATTCAGAAATACCTGAAGAAATTGTATAATAGTACAATAAAAAACTAAGTATGGGAAAATCATTATAACTGCACGGCAGCACTAACCTGAAGCGGCGGCAATTGGCGGCAATTCATCTATGAACAAAATCAAACGGTATAATTGGGGCTTTTAGACGTTGTTCCTCTTCAAAAAACGTGTGCATTTTCAAGATTATTTCCCGAACACCGCTTTTAATGGTTTTTGGCATGGTGACAATCTAAAATTTTCTTAAAAAACTATCGAAACAGTCGTGAACCCCTCTGTAAACAAAGTCTGTCAAAGGTCTGTCAGCTGTAGATAATCCAATATGGCGTCGTTAGTTCCAAATTTGGCCATTCTTCAGATAAGTTAGACGGACTATATTCAAATTTCAAATCTCTAGTCATAGTTCGTGTACACAGATCTGCACTCTATGGTAGCCGTCTATGACGTCTATGGCATCTACAAGTCGACAGCGAGACAGCGAGTGGACAGCGAGTGGACAGCGAGAGATGAGAGAGAAATAAACGGAGACGTTTTGTCGTGCTCTCGCTCGTTGCTTTACATTGCGTTTATCTCGAATCGTCCACCGACCACGGCGTCCGCTGTCCACCGTCTACGAATTCAACTAGTCCATGCGATAAACGTAAACGGTCGACGCGTCGATGCAACGTCAACGGTTGATTTCAACTAGTCCGTCCATTCAACGCCCATCCCTAATATTTTGTTTCCATAGAAGAATATGAAGTTTGTTTTGAAATGTCCGTTATGCTATTATATTTGAAATGATGCTGTCATTATATACGAAGTCTTATTAACTAGTATTTTGCTGTGTAATTTTTAAATATATATTTAATACAACATGGGTGGTGAATGTGTTGCTTTCGAGAGTGTATCCGAGTGGGATCATTTGCATTTAAGCGAAGACTTGTTTCAGAAAAAGCATCAAAAACCTTACCTTCAATTTGTAAAAGAAGTTACTTCCTTGGTTGAAGATGTCAAGTCATACTTATCTTTTATTGACGATGTATCTCAAAGAGGTGTGAAAAGTGAAGGAGAAAGAGTGTCCACCAGCAAAAAACGTTTACATCAATGTAAGCAAGACAGAGATAAAATAAAAAATGATATTGTGGAAGCCACCAACAAAAATAATAAAATAAAGATTTCTATTGGAGAAACCAACGAGCGATTAAAATCCATGGAAGGAAAAGTCAATGAACTAATACAATGTAAGTTTTCATTGTGTATATTTTTTTATCTTAGCATATTTTACCCAATGATAATAAATTGCTAAAGATGATCCTTTATATCATACTCACATTTTTAGTTTATATTCATTAAGTTTTACGATTACTCACTCTTGACATTGAGCAAATGCTTGTTAATACTATTCTATTATTTTTTAGTAATAAGTGTTTTCTTGTGCGTTCTAAGTATCTCTGTTACTTTTCAGTGAAGAGGAATTTTGCAGCCGAAGTGAAAAACACCTACAATGCTTTCATTCTTGCCAAGGACTATTATAAAGAAATCTTGAAAACATATTTCACAATAGAAGGAAATCCCGATGCGGAAGAAATTACAATCCTTATACAGTTTTTCACCACCAAGAGGAGAAAGGAATCCAAATACTCTGTCACCATCACCAAAACTAAGAGTGAAAACAAATGCAGATGTAAGATATTTAAAAAAAAAAACAGTTTTATTTCACGCGCATGAAGTCTACTGCCAACAAAATAGTGTATGCCCACCTCAGCTTTTGGCTGAAATCAATTGCTAGCAAGCAAAACCAGTTTTCTCTGAACTTGTAACTCAACTTGAATTTTTTATCAGTTATATAAACTTATATTGATTATTATATAATACACTAAAAACCCTGCTTCCACGTATGATTTTTATAAGTAGGGTAATACAGTAAAACCCCGTTATTTCGAACCCCGATAATTCTAAAACTCCGGTAATTCGTAATTCAAAATAATTTTTAGCCCTTATGCCAAAAATCAATGCATTTCATTCACATAATTGAATTTTTTTTTAAATTTGACAAAATTTAAAGAAATACTTAATTTTTTCTCAAGTAAGAACAAATATGTCAATATCGGGCACTTTAATAATAGAAATTTCGCGATCTTTGTATTAACATAATGAATATTGCATTTTCGAAATGGTTTCTTGAAATATGCAAAAATACAGATGTTTTTCACAAAATTAATGGCTTTTTAAAGAGTTTTACAATTTTTGGTAAATTTCGAAATCGCATTGGTATTTTTTTTTAATACCTTGAATTTTGAATTGACAGGGTTCCGCATTATTCAAAATATTTTTTTTGGTTACCTTGAATTTTAAATTAACAAGGTAATACTGTAATATCAATACATCTCGTTAAGGCCCGGTTGTTTCAAGTTCGATCAAAGTAAGCGGTCGATCAAAGCATAGATTTTTACGAAAACGGATCGTCTGATTGGTGGAGAACGTAAAAATCTATGCTTTAAAAGAACGCTTACTTTAATCCAACTTGAAACAACCGGCCCTAAGACATCTGAATTTCCTTCTGAGAGTGCAGATTCAAATCCCCAACTGCCATTTATAAAAATAATAACGCTGTTTATTTTCACTATTTGTTACTTATAATAATTATAACATTTTCAATGCTGACGCATCATCTTCAGGAAAGAAACTAGATATTTTCTATAACTGTGCTTATTGACCAATCCCCCCAAACCACCTCTAATCTTCCCCCCATTCCTCAACCCTAAGTAGTAAGTAGTCTTACTTTATGATGCCTAAAAATATTTGAATTTTAAGATTTATTTAAATAGACGATTATTCTGAAAATTTGGGAGTGGTTTATTACACCTTTTAACAATACAATTTTTTTTTCATATAAAAAATAAATATGTTGACGTATCATATTTTAGACATTAATGTTGTGCCCCGTGTCCGGAGCTGTCAATTAGCGGGAAAATTGGGGGTTCCAATTTTTATCTAAATAAAAAAACTATATTTTTTATTTTTATATAATATTATCATCAATGAACTAAAAAAATTAAGAATATATTGAAAATTATTAAAATTATGGGATTTTTAAAAAAGTAACAATTTTCTCCCCAAAATATTTGACTTATTTATGGCAAGAAAAATATTTAAACAATTTTTTTTCTAATTTCTTTTAGCTCACATAGAATTGTTGAAAATTATTTAGCTAAAAAGCTTAGATGGAATTGATTGGTTGACTAGTTTTCTCTCTATTTTTTCTGTCATAACAACGAGCCTTCCTTTTCCTCATTAAATTCATTTTGTCGCATTTAATGAGTCTCTTTTGTGCTGCATAGTAGCTGACATTCTTGTTTCGTTTTCATTGTTAACCAATGTTTATTTGCAGCAACTGTATTATTTGTAAAATGCCTGTATATCTTTCGTTGTAGACAACTGCAGCAATAAAAGTGGCAATCCAAATGGTAGAATTAAAACTCTTGTTAGAATTTTGCTTGTGTCCGCCTAAACATTTTGTTAGAAGCTCTTCTTTCAACAATTCTTTATAAATAGGAAGATGTTTTCCAACATCTGATGAAATACCTGGAGGAGGATGTTCGTAACCTTCGTCTCAAATACTTTCCCAATGAATATCCACTTTCCAAACTATAACTAGAGAAATATTTGAAATTCCGCTCTATAACTCAACAAGTGTATTCTCTGAGAGTAGTACTATCATTTAAAGCCAAAACACTAATATTTTTCAACTTGTAAAGTAGATTCCTCCCTTAAATTTAGTATATACCTAGTATAGATTTTTGAGCTTTCTGGTTGATTGAATTCGTTAATGTCAAACCTGTCAAGATATAGAAATAGCAATATTGCTATTTTCAGAATATGGCGGAGTATGTCAGCATTGAAAATTTTATAATTATCATAAATAGTAAAAGTGAAGTGTTATTATTTTTAAATATAATTTAAAATAGCCTTTCACAAGAAAATTAAAAAAATATATATTTTAAAACTTTTATTTTCACTCTATACATACTTCATTATGCGCTATCTGCAATATTCAATACGCGAAGCATCACTTTATATTTTGTCAAGACCAAACCACCCAAATACTCACTACCTAGAGTTAATAATTTCATTTAACATACATAGGCAAACATGATCAAACAGTGGTAAAATCATTGTCTAAAAAAGTAACTATACATTTTCATGATACTTTTGTCATTTTGTGTTTATCATATGGTATGTATTTTAAAAATAATTTATAATGGATTTACCTATTTTCAAACTAATAAAAAATGTTAATTTCGGATTGCTTTACTTTCCGTTTGCGGAAAGTCTTTTTTCCAATTGGATGTTTGACTGCGCCTTTAGCATGTTTAAATATGCATTTTAATTACACTGCATTCATCTATAATTTTAATTGTTTTATTTTACAGTGGTGGATATGAAGCCGAAACTACAAATATTTTCCCAACTGTGCAAGCGACTCGATGAGACAAATGATGTATCAGGATTACTGTGCTGTGTTCGGAAATGTTTTCTAAATTTACTGTCCAACAAATAAAATCATTATACCATAAACATATAGATTTTATATAGTGAAATTCGCTTGTTACGATCACTATGGGACCTGCAATTTTCGATAACAATGACTGAATGATAACATTAAGCGAATGATAAAAAAAATATATTGAACTCAATTTATTACAAATAATTATGATATTTGTAAAATGTATATTTATCCAAAACTGTATAATCCACACAACATAATATGTGAAGATGTACTACATTTCATATAAACTCTTTTTTCAAAACAACATAATTTATTAAAAATATTCATTGTGTTCCATATAATCCTCATAGTCATTGTACTTAGTAAAGTTTGTTCTTAATTCATACCACAAAGAATTCATAGAATCTTGCAATCAATTAAAAAGAAAATTAACAACCATTTATCTATATTTTAAAAATTATGTCGTAAATGAATATTAGTACAATGATATCTCTGCAATATAGCGAGGCCTTCAAGGTCACCAAAGCACGCATCAGGACAGAGAATCTGACATTCGTTTAATGTAAGATTATGAGTAGAAAAGCAAATGAATATAAAAGTAGTTAAAAAAAACCTTATTATCTGCGATGAACAGATTACATTTGAATATATAATATGATATTATTTTGAACTAATGTCAAATTTGGCATAAAAACAAAAACGTGTTTTTTGTAGTGATTTTTTTATAAAAAAGTGAATGAGCTGCGAAAGAGCGTCCGCCTCTCCCGCCGGCACACGGAATCTGATTGCAAAACTGCGTCATTTGTTGACATATATTTCACACTTTCGAATTTTTACTTTTACATATTAATGAACGTGTCTTTCATAAAAAGAAAACTTTTAAATAACGCTTGAAGTCTCAATGTGCATTAAATACAATATATTGTTTAAAATCATCTCTTTATATGAAAAAAAGCATTTGAAAATCATCAAAAACTTAAAAATTTCTTGCAAATTTAAAATATTATAACTTTATTAATATTGAATATTTCTTAATTTTCTTAGTACGGATTCTAGATAATTATACATATAAAAAAATCATATTATGAACACATACAAATATTAATCAAACCTCTGTTCGCCCTACAACACTAAAAACGACTTTTTGGCCGCGGCCTGTCAATTAATGTTTATATTTTCTTAATTATTGTAAATAATGTTCAGTTTATTACTTTTATGTAAGAACAAAGGTTCTATCTAAGTTATCGCCCTAAAAAATTGCAATCTATCATATACATCTGATATAAATGAATAATAAACACCCACATTTTCATAAAAAATGCCGAAAAATGCATTTGCAGTGAATGTGCCGCCTTAAGAATTGACACCTGACATCAGAATTGATGACAGTAGCCAAAGTTTGATTATAATAGGCAAATTATTTTTCACTAATTTTATGTGGAAGGTTTTGGGACTTGACTGATTGCAGTAATCATATGATAACACATATGTACAGTAGCCGGCAAACATCTTGAAATTCTGCAGCGTAGTGGGGGGACGTTTGCGCATCTACCTTTCTACCAACGAGACCCAAATTTCGTCTTCTGCGCATTCCCCCACTTAGCCAAAGAATTTCATGAAGTTTGCCGGCAACTGTACATTATGATTGCTCTAAATCTGCATCAAGTTATGCGTTTTTTCCATTGCCAGCTTCAAAAATTAATCAAATTGTATATTTTTTTAAATACATTCAGATAGTATTTAATGTGTAGAAATATTAAATATACATTATTTAATATTAAAGTCACTTTAAGATGAGATATGTCAAAACTTTTATATTCTTACGTCATTTTTATTTTTCTACTGGCAATTGTATTTTTGACATTTAATTTTTAGGTTATAATAAACTTTTGGTTGGAAATGTGTCCACACAGTGACCTACCGTCTATATTATGATTGCTTCAAAAACGCAGTATGCAGTGCTCGGTTTTGCTGTTAAGGCGGTACATTCACTGCGAATGCATATTTCGGCGTTTTTTACGAAAATGTGGGTTTTTATTATTCATTTATATCAGAATGTATATGATAGATTTCAATTTTTTTAGGGCGATAACTTAGATAGAACCTTTGTTCTTATATAAAAGTAATAAACTGAACATTATTTACAATAAATAAGAAAAATATAGGCATTAATCCACAGGCCGCGGCAAAAAAACGTTTTTAATGTTCCCGGGCGGAGATTGGTTCGTTGAAAATTTGTATGTAAGCATAATATGTTTTTTTTATACGCATAAAGTTTACTTAATTATCTAGAATCTGTACGTAGGATATTAAGAAATATTCAATATTAATAAAAATTATGATGTTTCAAAGATGCTAGAAATTTTTACGATTTTGATGCCTTTCAAATATTGTTTATTCATATAAAAAGATGATTTTAAATGATATATTGTATTTATATTCGCACTTTGAGTCTTCATTCACTATTAAAAAGCTAAATTTTTTATTAAAAATAAGAAATAGCGCAGTTTTGAATCAGATGCCGCGTGCCGTGCGGAAGAGGCGGACGTTCCTCTGCAGTCCATACACTTTTTCATAAAAAAATCACTTTAAAACGTATTTTATGCCAAATTTGACATTAGTTCAAAATAATAAAAGAATTTTACCTTCCATTAAAATTCCTATTTTGTTTCCCTCGACGCCTGGAATCCATTATGAGAGAACAGCCTGCTGTTTCGGCACTTTCACACGCGTTCCTACCCCCTCTGATTCCCTGTTTGCGACACAATTTATTCCCGCTGGTATCCCTGTTTCCGGTTGCGTCGGCGCAACGGTTTTTCTTTC